>JABUQX010148252.1:27500-37500 GCA_015478945.1 Trachelipus rathkii | reverse complement strand
TCGCAGCGTTTTACCGATTGAGCTAGGAGATTGTTATATTGAACAATTACTGCCTAAATATTTTATTGATTTAACAGCAATCTTTGCAAGGTCTAAAAATTATACATTGGATGAAGATGAAAAATATCAGCTTTTTCCTTTGATAAATTCTAAGCAGAGGTGTGGAACCGGAACCGGTGCAAGGAATCACTGAATCAGTAAATTTTGAAGATCCGAATCGGAATCAGAGTTTCATTGGTTAAAGGAGTGTTAAATTGGTAACGGTATCAAAGTCGAATGATTCGTAATCGAATAATCCAAATCAATTGGAATCGAAGTCAGAACCGGAATTGAATGATCTAAAACAGTCGGAATTGGAACCGGAGCCGGTGTCGGAGCCGGGGTCAGATTAATTATCTTTCAGCCGATTCCCTTGACCTGGTTTTAAGAGCGCTTATTGGAACACAACAGAATCATCAGCATATTAGAGAGCTTTACATTAGAAGTGACCCTAAGACATATCTTTATTATATAGAAATGGGGCCCAAGAATTTGTGTACCGGAGGCGATCAGCGCCGGTTCGGCGTAACAGTCAACTGAAGTTTTCAAGAAATCGAACCGGCAGTGAACACTTTTGCTGTTTGGTTAAACAGTAAAGATAACCGGCCTAACTCGTGTAACAAAGCAGAGAACAGTGTCTTAAAATTATGGCAACTCACCACTGGGTTCAAAGCACAACTTCTGAGGTCTCCGTATACCGGCCATTACTTCCCAAGCACCAGACTGCAAATTTCTTATGTACCGTGGCGAGGTGGCAAATTTAGCAACCGGTCAACTTTTTTTGCTATAGAATTAAATATATATATATATATATGTAAATATTCTTATATAATATATATATATATATATATATATATATATATATATATATATATATATATATATATATATATATATATATATATATATATATATATGCTATATATATATATATATATTATAACTATATATATATATTTATATATATATATATATATATATATATATATATATATATATATATATATATATATATATATATAAAGATGGATCTTTACTCTCTATATATATATATAATATATTTATATATATATATATATATATATGATGACATGTAGCAGTAAATATTCTTATATAATGTGTTTGTCCTATAAAATGAAAATAAATTCGTTAATGTCCCCTTAAAATTCACGTTTTCTAAACATTTTTAAAATATCCCGAGTAAATATTGATACTACACTCTACGCACACAAACACACGCATATATATATATATATATATATATATATATATATATATATATATATATATATATATATATATATATATATATATATATATATATATATATATATATATATATATATATATATATATATATATATATATATATATATATATATTATAAAATATATATATATATGTAGATATCTCTACACACATATATATAACATATATATATATATATATATATATATATATATATATATATATGTTACACACTAAACGTGTCCGGAGTAATAGTAGAAAAAAAACACAAATATATTAAGTTTATAAAATTTATTAAAAGGACGTTTCGTGGACGTGACTGTCCACTTCATTCAGCTAATAAAATATGACTAAATTACATTAAAGTTAAAAAACAAAATATTACTTATTATAAGAAATCTATAAAATTATGCAAAGGTAAATGTTACAAAATAATAAATAGGTGAAGTTACTTAATATAAGGATATTCATAAATATTTGATCATTTTATATAATTTTTCAAGTTGGCATCCTTGGGAAAATCCGAAATTTATTTAGTAAGTTATTCAAAAACAAGTCAATTCCATAATCACCTCTAACTTTATTGAAATTTTTGTAGTTGTTAATATAAAAACTCTCACCAAATTTTCTTTTCTGGGTGTTATTTATATTAATAATAGGGGCAGAGTTCTTAGGATTTATAAAATGTCCGGTTGAGGTTCTGTGTTAGACCAAGGAAGAGTTCATTGAATCAATTTTAAATCATATTTATGCTAATCAATTCTTCTTTTAAAATCTGCAGTTTCTCCAATATAGCAACTATCACATTGAGAGCAATCAATTTTGTAAATGCAAGCATGTTGAGCATTATCTGTTTCTTTTTGAGAAGGCAATGGAGCGGATACTATTATAATTTTTAGTAGTGATTTTAATTTGGGTTGGAATGTATTTCATGGCTGTTGAAGATGGTTCATGAGGAAGGACAAGAACATTCTTATTATTAAACAATGTTTTAGTAGAATTGTAGAAAGTTTTTTTGGCTTTGGAGAGTGTTTTAGAGATAAATGACCTTGGGTAACCTAGTGCCAAAAACTGAGTATAAATAGTATTTAATTCATTATTAAGGAATTCTGGACTGCAAATTTTTAAAGCTCTCAAAAAGAAAGAAAGACAAGCGCTTCTTTTGATGTTAATGCTATGATTTGAGAACCAATGAACATAATTGTTGCTATTAGTAGGTTTTCTGAAAATTTTGAATTTAGGTTTTCCTGTATCTGTTTTTATTATAGTTAAATCTAGAAAATTAATTTGATTCTATTTTTCTTCCTCAATCGTAAATTGGATGTCCTAAAGTTTATTATTGAGACGTTCTAGAATATTAAGAGGGCAGGTGTTTTTGTCTATGATAACGAGAACGTCATCAACATATCTAATCCATAATGTTAAATCCTTGGAGAAATCAGGTAAAAAGAATCTTTCGTAAAGTTCCATGAAGATGTTACTGAGAGTGGCAGAAAGAGGAGAGCCCATGCTAAGGCCATAAAGTTGGTTGAAATACTCTCCATTAAAAGAAAAATAGGCATGTTAAAGGCAAATTTCGATAAGGGAAGAAAGCCCAACCACAGAGAAATATAATAAGAGCAATCTTGGCAAAGAATCTGAGCCATGTAGCTAAGATTCGGATAATGATGTGGGACTCAACGATCAATTTGATATAGTTTTTGTCAAGGAAGAAGAAAGCTTTTATTTTGACCAGAAGGGGCTAACCATTGATAGTGATTAGGATAAAGATTTTATTAGACTGGCCTAGAATAATATTAATGTTGATAGTAGTGAAAGTGATAATAATAATAATAATAATAATAATAATAATAATAATAATAATAATAATAATAATAATAATAATAATAATAATAATAATAATAATAATAATAATAATAATAATAATAATAATAATAATAATAATAATAATAATAATAATATCAATAATAATAATAATAATATGAAATAATAATAATAATAATAATAATAATAATAATAATAATAATAATAATAATAATAATAATAATAATAATAATAATAATAATAATAATAATAATAATAATAATAATACCCCCTCCTTGATTAGGGCCCTGCCCGTGAGTGGTGGTGACATCTGTAAAAAAAAAAAAAAAAAAAAAAAAAAAAAAAAAAAAAAAAAGACAACAACTTCAAGAGAATGTTCAAACCACCAAGAAGCAATATTGCTGCAACTAGTTTTCAGGTATCACATAGTCACTTACTCAGCATGGAAAAACACTTTATGATGGTGATTATTTGAAAGAAGCTTTTAAAAACTGTTCAGAAATTTTATTTGAGGACTTTCCGTATAAAAATGATATGCTAAAAAGAATTGCTAGCCAGTTGCTAGAAATACGGTAAAAGATAGAATAATTGCCATTGACAAAGATGTAACTGATCAGTTTTTACTAGATTTAAGAAATGCAACAATGTTTTCAATTTGTTTTGATGAGAACACAGATGTTCCATCCTCTTTCCGTTTAGCAGTTATTGCAAGATTTCCTTCTTGAACTAATTAAGCTGATGAAACTTTCTGAGAAAATTAGAAGTCTAGATATTATGAATGAGTTGAATAAGGAATTTATTGAACTCGGCATTAATATCAAAAATATTGTATATGTAACAACTGATGGAGGTTCAAGCATGATGGGAAATAATAGTGTTTTGTACAATTACTGAAACGAAGTAACCCATAGTTTCGTTGAGTTTCATTGCATTATACATCAAAAAGCCCTGTGTGTAAAATCTACTTTTAAGTCTCTAAAAAAAGTTATGGTTGTTGCAACAAAAGTTGTAAACCTTATTGCTTGCAGCTAATGATCTTAATAAAGGTCAATTCATAAAATTACACTGGCCGACAAAAAAAAAATTTTTTTTGCTGCCCAGGATATTTCATCGAATTTATAGTATATCGGGTGTGCTGATTTCAGAAATGACATTAGTTTTCCAAGATTGGCTCTAGTTATTGAGATACAGGGTGTTCCAGATATACTCTTATACAAATATCTTTTTAATGCATATTTTACAGTAATATCGTTTTATTTCTTTTTAAGGGGCTTACCTTTATATATACTTTATTTTTTTCTATTTTCAGAACACTATGAGTACTTCACGAAGAGCCTGTTAGAATAATCCCAATGTATTCTGCTACATCTGTGGTGAATATTGCCAGGAGAACCAAAGAAGAAATATTACTAACTTTGTGAAGCAAGCATATCTGCCATACTTTGGAATGAAACTCGGAGACCAAGATAAGTCTTGGGCTCCCCATATGGTCTGTAAAACGTGTGTCGAAAATCTACGTCAGTGGAAAAATGGACGAAGAAAAGGTTTAAAATTTGGTGTGCCTATGGTATGGCAGGAGCCAAAGAATCACCACAGTGACTGTTATTTTTGTTTGGTTAATGTGAAAGGTATCAATCGTTACAAGAAACGTAAATTTGAGTATCCGGATTTGGAATCAGCAAGGCGACCTGTACCACACTCCGACGATGTCCCATCCCAGTGTTCACTACACTCCCAGACCTAGCATTGTCTGATGAAGAAGATATCCAGGATTTGGTCTTTTGCATTTGAAGTTTTAAATTTTATTTTAAAACTTCAAATGCAAAAGACTTCGATAAAGAGGAAAAATGCCTACGCGGCATTATTAATGCCCACATTAAATCTACAAGTAATTCAAAAATCACAGTTAAACTATACCACAAAACAAGAAAACTTTCTTCCTGCTTCTCAACTAAGGATACCCTTTCAGTTAATCACCATGTCGTGTAACAATTCGCATGTCCCGAGTCTGACTGTACGTCGACGTATATTGGTTACAAGACTAATAGATTAACAGATAGGGCATACCAGCACCGCTTTAAACCCAGTAAAATATACGAACATTTATTTATTCACTGAACATAACAAGACAACTGTACCTGATATTTCAAAATCATTTAAAATTTTACACTCCTCATGTGAAGCCCCAAAACTGAAAATAGCTGAGGCTTATTACATAAAACATCTAAAACCAGACATTAACATTAAGTTCAACGTATTGTCCCTTAAGTTAAATATAATATGAAATACTAAAATCTAAAATCTAAAATCTAATTTGTAATTTTAATTTTTTAAATCTAGTGTTAAAATAATTCATTCAATTGTTAGAATCGAAACTCTGAAGATGTCCGAGGTTTACGGACGAAACCGGTCAGGATCTAATAAATATAAATATGCCTCCTACTTTCTTTGTAAATTATTCTCTAGATTAATATTAAGGAAATTAAATGAATATCAGAAAAAAATATTTAGGGAATTGGAAGTAAAAACTAAAACTTATATTAAAACAAAAGCTGATGTAGAATTTCTAAATAATAATAATAATAATAATAATAATAATAATAATAATAATAATAATAATAATAATAATAATAATAATAATAATAATAATAATAATATTAATAATAATAATAATAATAATAATAATAATAATAATAATAATAATAATAATAATAATAATAATAATAATAATAATAATAATAGGTAAATAAATGTCATTAATGAGAAAGCCAAATTTTCATCAGAGGATCAGATTGGCACTCCTGCGTTCTAGGAGGATATGCCCATAGAGCTAATGATGACCAGATTTCTTGGAAGGAGTTAAATAAAAGACAAAAATATATATATATATATATATATATATATATATATATATATATATATATATATATATATATATATATATATATATATATATATATATATATATATATAGTGACGTGTCCAGGTGGGGCCAATGGCCAATGGGCCATGGCCCTCCCGAGGCTAGACACTAAAAATTTTTAAGTATCATATCCGTTAATAGTATAAAGTGCAGTGGTTAAATTAATTTTATTAATTCGTCGCGTTGTCAGGAACAAATCTCGTAAGTCCTTTAGTTAAACTAAACTTGAAACTATCAGAGAAAATGCAACAATAGAATTTCAGTAGATTTAAGAATGTGTAGGCGCATCTGAATCTGAGCTGGTTATTGAAATTGCTGTACAAAATTAGCAAATTCCAAAAATACAGACCAACATTCCTACTTCCGACCCACAGACATTATCGCACATCCATTTTATACTATTTTTGGATGATTTAATTTTAGCATTAGGAGTACCTTTTAAATCATTTAAGTTTTAACTTGCTTGAAAATTGTGATACCGAACAGGTACAATGTGCCTTATGAGAAGATAAAAGGTGTAAATTTTACGAGGAAGATCTCGAAAACCCAATTAAAGATTTAGTAAAAACAGAATGAATTTATGGAAGTTGAAAAGGCATCACAGCCAAGATCGTCCAAAAACTGCAATAGACGGAGTAGTTTCTTGTTCGCAGTCACAATTTCCAAATATTTACATCTTGTTGCAAATACTTTACCTATGTCTACTGCTTCAGTAGAAAGAAGCTTTTCAACATAAAGACTTCTGAAAACCTACTTGAGAAATACTATTGAAGATGAAAGACTTACTAAACTTGCCCTTCCCTACATACATCGAAATATTGACATAAAAACTTATCTTGGATTTTGCTCACTCTCATGCCCGGCGATTAAATTTAACAATTTAGGTAAGATGATTTTAGAAATTTATATAAATTATTCCCATTTTTTTCTTAGAAATTTATTATTTGGTCCTTCCACTTTATATATATATATATATATATATATATATATATATATATATATATATATATATATATATATATATATATATATATATATATATATATATATATATATATATATATATATATATATATATATATATATATATATATATATATATATATATATATATATATTTATATATAGAGACATATAAATGGTGTTTGTCACAATTTGAAAAGTTACGAATACGCCGCTATATATATATATATATATATATATATATATATAGATATATATATATATTTATATATATATATATATATATATATATATATATATATATATATATATATATATTTTTTTTCTATATATTTACTATATATATATAAAATATATATATATATATATATATATATATATATATATATATATATATATATATATATATATATATATATATATATATATATATATATATATATATATATATATATATATATATATATATATATATATATATATATATATATATATATATTAATTTACATTCAGTTACAGTATTTTTCTCTAGATGAAATTTTCTTCAGCAGTTCTGGAGACGATTTAATTAAATTGTAGAACTCCATACATGTCTGATCAAAATTTATTTTGGTAGTAAGAATTCCTTTCAGAGTTTGAGGTTTGAGTTGGGTTTTTTCAGAAGTCCAGATCTTATTTACATGTGAAAACGCACGTTCTGTGGAGGGATTTGTTCCAGGAAGACAAAGGATATATTGAACTAATGCCGACAAATGTTGATGGGAAATATTACGATTCTTAAGGAAAGTAAATACTTCCACTCACCGTTTGTCTGTTACTAGATTCGAAGCATTCCATTCGTCTACTTTCTCTCCTATATATTTGGTCGAACACGTAAACTCGTCAAACAAATCAGAATCATTCTTGCGGTCAAAAACTTCTTTTCTGACGCAAAATCCATTGTTTGTTCAATTTGTGACAAACTTGGGGTTTTCCTTAGCAAAATCCAATCCATAAATTCAAAATCTGAAAATGCAACTGACCACTGATCCAAGTACTTCAAATAAATATAAAAAAAATCCACAACTATTTTCTTTATGGTCTTTACATCAGAAGAATTTACTCCATCTTCTTCAAGTTTGCTAAGTAGCCCTCGAACAGAATGTGGTGAAAACACATGTTTTTTTCTCGACTGTAATGTTTCTTTCATATTGGATATTTCTAGCAATACTTCTAAGGCTGAAATATTGTCTCCTTCAATCTCTCTATAACAACTTTGTGAAAAGAAGTGGGAATGAAGGAAATGAAGCCATATTTCAGAAAGGGGATTTTCAAAAAACATTTTCAAAACCTCTGGACATTTGTTCTGACTGTCAAAGTATGATTTCAGTCCAGGAAAGAGTTTCAACACTCTTTCGATAGCAGGCATTAAAGCAAGCCATCTTGTTTTGCTGTATCCAAGGAGCTGTTTATACACAATCTCGACAAAATCGCAAAATTCCTTAAGCTCTTCTACTCGAACGGTATAAATGTAAAAATTATTTAATATATATTTTTACAATTACAGCTTCAACATCAACATCAATATATATATATATATATATAAAAATTTTTTTATATATATATATATATATATATATTATATATATATATATATATATATATATATATATATATATATATATATATATATATATATATATATATATATATATATATATATATATATATATATATATATATATATATATATATTTATTGTTGTTATTTTTTAATTTATAATTTTATATTAACTATTATAATTATTTGAAAAGGGAAAAATAGCGGGATCTCTCTGGAAAAAGCGGGACTTCTCAAAAAAAAGCGGGACATTTTATTATATTTTAAAAAAGCGGGACAGGGTCGAAAAAAGCGGGACTGTCCCGCCTAAAAGCGGGACTATGGTCACTTTACCATAGGCACAACCACTTAATCTTTCCCTTTTCGGTAGACTTGAATCTCAGCGCAGGAACCAGGGTTGGGGTTTTGGATTTTGAAAAAAATCAATTTTTGTGATTTTATTTTTTGGATTTTTGGATTTTTTGAGATTCGTGACGTCACGCAGTATAATTTGTAAACAAACTTTTTTAAGTTCGATTAGGTATTATTATTTTTAACCCTAGGCCCTATATCTGAGTTCAAAAGCTTAAAATATGGCTTATAGTCTATGACATAATGAAACAACAACACTAAAGAATGTTATTTGTAATAATGATAATATATTACATCAGAAATAAAAGAAACATGTTTGAAACATGATCTTTTGTTGATATTTTTAAAGTGTAGAAATTTGAAACAGAGTAGCCTTGCTATGATGTTATTATTCTAATTTTTTACTTTTATTGAAGTTAAATCACTTAAATATCCAAATAACTTAAAATATATATATAAAAAAGCAAAAAATCATAAAAAGCAAAAAATCATGATTTTTTGGAGCAAAAAATCAAGTGAAAAAATCAGTTGAAAAAATCAATTGATTTTTTCCGTGCCATCCCTGGCAGGAACGTTGGATCGATTTCCAGAGAGGATACTTTTTTACTTCATGTTAACGATCTTTGTATGCTTTACATTAATATATTTTATTACCATAGCAATATGATTTATAATTATTATTAGTCAAATCCAGATCCTCATAAATATATCAGCTAAAATTCTGCATAATCATAACATCCTTCTATACAATTCTGCAAAATCAGAAAATCAGATGTTTGCATTCACATCCTTACATGCAGATATCTAAATCGTCACACAATAAGAAAAAAAAAAAAAAAAAAAAAAAAAAAAAAAAAAAAAAAAAAAAAAAAAAAAAAAGAAAAAAAAGAAGAAAAAAAAAGAAAAAAAAAGAAAAAAAAAAGAAAAAAAAGAAAAAAAGATAAAAAGAAAAAAAAAAAAAAAAAAAAAAAAAAAAGAAAAAAAAAAAAAAAAGAAAAAAGAAAAAAAAGAAAAAAAAAGAAAAAGAAAGAAGAAGAAAAAGAAGAAAAAGAA
>JABUQX010148252.1:0-17500 GCA_015478945.1 Trachelipus rathkii | reverse complement strand
GGTTTTAGGTGTAAATGAAAGGACTACAAAATTATAGATTCTTTAATTTGTGGAGCGAATTTCTGGACAAAGATATTTTTGCAGAAAATAGAGTTCATCTGATTCAGAAGGGACTTGAACTTTTCAGCATCAGAATGGAGACTTATCTGTCAGAAAACTTCAGCAAAGCCTTTGGTAAGGTGCCCCACATAAGGCTGATGCAAAAGTTATCACAATGCTGTATAAGTGAGAGTTATGCATGGTTGGATTAAAGAGTGGATGAGGAACAGAAGACTATGTACTTAATGGCAATGTCATCATGGGAAATAGTGAAGAGTGGTGTCCCACAGGGTTCAGTGCTTGTGCCACTATTGTTTTATATATATATATATATATATATATATATATATATATATATATATATATATATATATATATATATATATATATATATATATATATATATATATATATATATATATATATATATATATATATATATATATATATATATATATGTGTGTGTGTGTGTGTGTGTGTGTGGGGGGAAATGAATTTTAATAGTAAAAGTAATATGCATTATAAGAATGAAAGATTTAACTATGATATGAAAGGAGATTGGCTGTAGTCTATGGACCAGAAAAAAAATTTGGATATGATTATAAGCATTAATCTGAAAGTATCTAATCAGTGTTTGGAAGCAAGGTATAGAGCTAATAAAGATGCTAGATATAATAAATCACAATGTTGTTTACAAGAGCAAGAAGGTTGTAAGCAAGTTTAATAGCTACTAGAATAATAATAAAAATATTATACACGTTTGGGCCCTTTAACAAAAAACATATGATGGAAAGAGTGCAACAGAGCAACAAGGGTGATTTCTGGCTTTCGTGATAAGAACTAGGTGAGGCTGAAAGAGTTATGAATATTTTCAGTACAAAGGCGGTTTCTTAGAGGGGATATGACACAAATCAAAGTAAGATTATGTAGTATGCCATTTTGATGTAAGAAAATACTTTTAGTACTTTAGCAGGGTTCACACTAAAATTTTGAATTTGATTTCCCTGACTTTCCCTGACCAAATCTGCAAATTTTCCTTGACCAGCGTGTTTGTTATTTTTGGTGTATAAATATCTATTAATTATTATTCATTTACTCAGTTCATACATTAAATTATTGAAAATTTACTTTAGAAATTGTTCATCATCATGGATGAATTTAAAAAAATATTTTTTTTTTAGTAATCAGCCTATACCTTACCCATAGCCGTCCAACCTCCTTTATTTTTCCCAAAAGAAAACAGTTTTATTTATACAAAAAGAAAATAAATTAAAAGCTCACATTAATAGCCTAGGTGAATAGCGTCCACTGTATCACAAAGTTCTAAATGGGGAGTTAACTTTTTCTTTCGCTATTTGAATTTTTGATTTATATGTCTTCTTCTGTTAAAGCCTTCAGTTTTAACATCTGTTTGTTCTTCAAGTCTATTGATCTGTATGGATAATTTTCCTTCAATCCTATGTATGCTATATTCTTTCTGTTTTCTTGAGATGTTCTTCATATCTCCAATGGCCGCTCTTACATTTGTCAACATTTTGAGTGATAGGAACTTTACAGAATACTTTCATGAGATCTTATAACATTGTGCACTGTTCTTTGAGAACAGACTATGTTCTTTCAGATTTTCCACTAAAATTGCTTAATTTATAGATAACCTCCTTCCACTGTCGAATTTCCATGCGAAAATATCAGTTCTAATTTAATAATTTGCCACCATTCCGCATAACTGATTCTCAGGTGCTATAGAAGAAAAAACTCATCAAGTCTCTTAGAAGGACAATAACCATCCAAAAATATTTTTGGAATTTTAATTCAAGGGTAGAATGAGCTTCACTGCAAAGTAGAGTATAGTGCTTTTTCTTTCTCAGCAACAGAATCTGTGATTCGGTTATTGGTGTACAATGCCTCTAGCAATAAATCAAATCTTTGTTTCCCTTTGTTCTGGCTGATGAAAAACTATACTAGGATCCAATGATGAGAGCCATTGGACAGGCTTGTACTTCAGAGGACATCTTTCTAATATCTTTTCTGTCATTTTGATTTGCATAGTCTGGCATTCAAGTTTGTCATGTAAATCTAATGCAAAAAGCTTAGTTGTTGGTTGTAGCAGGCATTTTACTGGACTTAAGAAATCTTTCTAAAATAGAGACATTGTAAATCTGTGAACAGAAATGAACCAAGGTTCAGTTTGACGTCCAACCACTGGTCGTTAAAGTTAAGCTTTTTTTGCTTGAAGTCATTTTATAAATAAATAATAAATACCTTCAACTGCACAAAAATCAAAAATCACTTCATCAAACCTCAAAAAAAAAAAAACTCAAAAGTATAATTCCCAAAAATGATATAAACAGATTAAGTCATAAGTCATACAGTCTAAAACACATCCATATACCAATAACCTTCAATCGGAAGGATGAACTTGGAACAACTTCTATGAACAGAATAGGAAGAATAGTAGGTAATAGTGAACTAAAAAATAGAAAGAAACAGGATAGAAGTAGATTTATGGAATGTCATTCCTCCATCTTTTCATTCACTTATCAAACACATCTCTCATTCCACAAATTATACAGTAAGGGAAAAAAATATATCAAAATATGGTCCATGGATCATTCTTCATAAGTTTTTTTGGAATTTCCTGACTTTCAGCATATTTTAAAACGTTTCCCTGACTTTCCCAGACCAATTTTTTTTTCCCTGACTTTCCCTGACTTTCCAGAAAGTGTGAACCCTGTTTAGGGTTGTTAATTTTTGGAATGGTTAACCATAGGAAATAGCTGATTGTACACACTTGCTGCGTATTTAAGAGGATTGACAAGTATAAGGATGAAAAAGGGTATATTATAGTGTATATTGACTAAGGGTAAGCCAAATTGATAGGTTTTTAGTTAGTAGTTAGTTAAACCATGTAAGAATAAATACAATTTATAGTAATGTATAGTTAGTATTTACTTTGGCTATAAATTTTGCTTCTGGTAGTAGTTGGTGTATATATTCCTTTACTTTCTAAAGAAAGTGACAAGCCTTAGGGCAGTGTGGGTTCTGTACAAGTCTAAATAATTTAAAGTTCAAATATATTTCATTAATCTATAATTATTTTCTGTTTTCTATAAGATTTAAAATAGGCTAAATAAAAGTCTATTAGAGAAGCCATCATTACATCATCAATGTCCTTATTTTACTAATTTTTTGGCCTAAGAAGATGTAGCTTTCAAATTCACAATTTTGTTATGAGAATTTGGTTTAACTTCAATAAAAGTTGATAGCTTGTTTTTTGCTCTAAAGAATATAGGCTATTTCTTTAAATTACAGATTCTCCAAATCATAATCATAAATATCAACTATTAAGTAAGATTACCTTATTTAGCAGAAATATTCATAATAAAGTGTAAACTAGCAAGGTAGAAATTTAACACTTGTAAAGCAATAGCTAAGCTTTTAGAATTCATTTACTAAAATATACAATAGGTATTTAATAAAAAGTTTTATAACTTACCTAAATAACTTAATACACCAGTTAGCCAATCAAATAAAAACATTTTTATTTTTTTTTATAATTCTTTAAAAAAAAAATATATATATATATATATATATATATATATATATATATATATACATATATATATATATATTATGGATACCGATATGTGATTGAATGATGATTCGATATAATTGACATTTAAATATAAATATATATATATATATATACATATATATATATATATATATTATTATATATATATTATATATATATATATATATATATATATATATATATATACATAAATCTCACACATATAATATTATATTATATGTTATAGTTACAAAGATATTATTATATATATATATATATATGTTATATATATATATATTATATATATATATATATATATATATATATATATATATATATATATAGTTATATATATAAATACATATACAGTGGATTAGGTCCAAGCAGAGTTTGTGCAAACAAGTGTACAAGTACAATCAAATGGTTCAAGCACATACCAAGTACAAAAGTCTCAAGTACAAGTACAAGTACATGGTATCAAGTACAAGTACAGGACAAGTACTTTATGAAACTTGCCTATTTATATATTATATATATATATATATATATATATATATATATATATATATATACAGAAACTATCTTTAAAACAAGAAAGAAATATATATATATGTTATATATATATATATATATATATATATATATATATATATATATATATATATATATATATATATATATATAATATATATATATTAGTGTTTGCACTGATACCAAAATTTTCGTCCGATACCGATACAAGTACTCACAATTTTTTCACTACCGATACCGATGCCGATACCGAAATTTTTGCCGATACCCGATACCGATACTTTTACTCCTATAAATATGGTCTGAATATATATATATATATATATATATATATATATATATATAGTTATATAGTATATATATATATATATATATAGTATATATATATATATATATATATATATATATATATATATATATATTTCGAAGCACTTGGTTAATGAAACCATACTATTCTCTACACTACTGTGGTGCCCAGGCCATAATTCGCTCTCGCGCATTAAGATCCATCATCGTTTATTAAAAATAAAATAATTTTAAAATTATATATATATATATATATATATATATATATATATATATATATATATATATATATATATATATATATATATATATATATATATATATATATATATATATATATATATATATTTATTAATATATACAGCCGGTACCCTTTTGAATTTAATAAATGAAACGTAATAAATGCTCGAGTTTGTTCGTTTTTGTCAAATCCTCACACAAAATAGCAAGAAATGTCACCAAACGTAACAGAACGGCCCGTACGGCGGCGACGTTGCCATCTATCGGGGCCCTGAATTTAAGCACGTTCTTACTAAAATATAAACAAACAAGATGGCGGCTTGGGTCTGAATTGGTGAATGTTTCATTTAATTAAATCAGCTTTAAATCTAATTTCTTCCAAATGGATAAACTCCATCACAAATAGTTAATCCATTATTTGTAATGTAAATCATTTGTTATTTTTTTATTTGTTTATTCCAAAACCACGTGCTCCATCACAACAGCTGATTCCAATTGTTTAAAAACAAAAGTAAACCTAGCACGAAATCGCGGTCGATTTAAATTTGAATTCCCTGACTATCCCTGACCAAATATCTATTAATCATTATTGCAGCTTATTTACTCAGTTCATACATTAAATTATTGAAAATTTACTTTAAAAATTGTTCATCATCATGGATGAATTTAAATTTTTTTTTTTTTTTAGTAATCGACCTATACCTTTCCCATAGCCGTCCAACCCACTTTTTTTATTTTTTCCAAAAGTGATGTTTTATTTATACAAAAAGAAAATAAATTTAAAGCTTACATTAATAGCCTAGGTGAATAACGTCCACTGTGATCACAAAAGTTCTAAATGGGGAGATTTAGGTTAACTTTTCTTCTCAAGCATCTGAATTTTTGATTTTATAGCGTCTTCTTGTGTCAAAGCTTTGTTTTAACATCTGTCTCTGGCCAGCTCTTAGATTTGTCAACATGTTTTCAGGCATAGGGCTTTTTGTGAATATTTTCATGAGATTTAAAAGAATCGCCCTCAATTCTCACCGAAATCAGACTATGTTTTTCAGATTCTCTACTAAAATTGTTTTATTTACAGAAAACCTTCCACTGTTGCATTTCCATGCGAAAATATCAGTCCTAATTTAATAATTTGCCAATTCCGCATAACATTGATTCCCAGGTACTATAGAAGAAAAATACTCAAGTTTCTTAGAAGGACAGTCACCATCCAAAATATTTTGAATTTAATTCAAGGGGTAGAATGAGCTTCTCTACAAGGGTGACTGAAATGTCCTATGGCTTTATCCGCAACATGTGATTCGGTTATTGGTGCACAATGCCTCTAGCAATAAAGCAAATCTTTGTTTCCCTTGTTCTGGCTGATGAAAAAAATTATACTAAGATCCAATGATGAGAGCCCTTGGACAGGCTTGTACTTCAGAGGACATCTTTCTAATATATTTTCTGTCAATTAGCACAGTCTGGAATTCAAGTTTGAATTTTAGGATATTACATTCATTCGAAGTGACTTTTGAGAAGTTTTTGTTTGAAATCCAAGATTAATAACTTTTTTACATCACGCAAATTGTCTTTGTCATGTAAATCTAAATAAAAAAAAGCTTAGTTGTTGTGGCAGGCATTTTACTGGACTTAAGAAATCTTTCCATAATATTTAGTATGAGACATTGTAAATCTGTGAACAGGAATGGACCAAGTGGGTCTGATGTTTGGAACTTTCGTAAAAATGATTCACGTTCTAAGGAAAGCATTTTAAAAATAGTTTGCATTTTTTAAAAGTACATCTTTGGTTTGAACAGAAATATTTTGTAATGGTTTGGTGTTGAGAGATTTTCGGCTGTCAACTGCACAAAATCCAAAATCACTTCGTCAAACCTCAAAAAAAAAAAAGTATAAATCCCTAAAGAGAAAAAGATATAAACAGATTAAGTCTTAAGTCATACAGTCTAAAAACACATCCATATACCAATCACCTTCAATCGGAAGGATGAACTTGGAACAACCTTTACGGACAGAATAGGAAGAATAGTAGGTAATAGTGAACTAAAAATAGAAAGAAACAGGATAGAAGTAGATTATGGGATGTCGTTCCTCGTCCATCCTTTTTCATTCACTTATCAAAATACACTTCTATTACAGTATTATCCATCTAAAAAGAAATATATTAAAATATAATAACTTGGTCCATGGATCATTCTTCATATGTTTTGAAATTTAAAATTTTCCTGGACTTTTTGGAATTCTTTCTGACTTTCGAATATCTAAAACGCTTCTTTCACCTTCCCTGACTGATTTTCCTGACTTTCCAGAAAGTTGTGAACCCTGAAACAGGAAATTATTACTAAAACTGTGTGAGCATTTATCGAGAGTAAGCACAAATGACGACAAAACGAAAACTGTCTAAATTAAGAAGAAAATTAAAGGGTTAAGTCATTTTTTTTTAAACGCTTGTGTTATATATTGCATTAAAGATAGAATTTAAAGAAATTAGTTCCATGGGGCATAGGACTCTGTTACTTCTATTTATCGCAAGCCCACTAATACTTTTTACTTGGAACTAATTTCTGTATTTCTTCCTTAATCATAAAATTGCGGTCTAAGGTCACGCATACACGCCTTTGTTATTTGTTCTGATTGCTTTTCATGAAGAAATCACCTTCCGTAAATTTTCTACCTTTAGCCTTTATCCCTTAAACCTTTCTGATAAACTTGTTTACTCGTTTATGGATAACACTTGTCGCCCTTAAACTACTGCATATGATGTTCCTAAACTTCCTGTTATGCTCGGCTTCCCCACATAGGACCCCTTTCCAATGATCTTCACTTTCAGATTAGAAATATCTTAAACAAAAACTTTCCACAATGCAAGTTTCTTATATCTTTTATTAACAACAACTCAATTGGCAGTTTCTTTAAGATTAAAGAAAGCATCCCCATGAACTTGAGGTCACACATTGTTTACAAATGTAAATGTGCCAACTGTAACATCGACTATGTAGGTCAAACTTTCTTACAACTAAAGATGCGAGCCTTCAACAGCATGGGCATTTCCTTTCGAATTAATCTCCCACTCTCAACCAGAGAATTTAGCTGTCAAAGATCACTATGACCTCAATAGGCACCGTATATCTCTTCAAAAATTCTCCATTCTTCAAAATGATTCTAAAGGTGAAGAACTTAAAAATTTGGAATCTTTTATATAAAAACACTTAAACCTACACTTAATATCCATAAGACTTCTTTGGCACTCCTGATTGCCTGTACTAATTGCCTGAATTTCGTGCATAGAGACGAATTTCTGCGAGGTTTACTTTTTGTTTTGCAAACAATTGAAATTCTGTTGGGATGGAGCTCGTCGATTTCGGATAAACAGAAAAAAAACAGAGGATATAGTTTATATTAAAAATTGATCAACTATTGTGATGGAGTTTATCGATTTGGAAGAAATTAGATTTAAAGCTGATTTTATTGAATAAAATATCATTAATTCAAACGGGCCTACCACGCCGTCATTTTTTTTGTTTACACATTTTCGTAAGAACGTACTAAATTCCGCAATCACAGGAAATAGTAACCTTATAGAATTAAGGGAATTCCTTACATCTGGTAAGTACTTTTTACATCTTCTTGCGGTTTAACAAAAATGAACGCAAACCTGAGCATTTCTTACGATCGAAAGCACAAATAGAAACGAAAACGCCTATATAATCATACAGTAGGTCAGATAGATAGGGAAACTATCAGACAAATTGCGGATATATATATATATATATATATATATATATATATATATATATATAGTATATATATATATTTCTTTATATATTATATACATATATACCTTTATATATATATATATATGAGATCGTTGATCTAGCCTGATTTCTTCGTGAGATACTGATGTAATGTTAAGCAATAGATAATTATGTAGGAATTTATAAAATGAACGTTTGTCCAGGTATTTGCCCATTTCATAAATGCCTGCCCAAAAACTGGGTATTTATAAAATTATCAGCAAAGGATTGATTAATTATTGACAGCATTTAAAAAACATTCAAAGACTAGTTATCTTATTTTTACCGCATATGTATGTGTTATATATATATATATATATATATATATAAGAAAGAGATGAATATATATATATATATTATATATATATATATATATATATATATATATATATATATATATATATATATATATATATATATATATATATATATAGGTATATATATATATATATATATATATATATAACACAGTCGTCCCTCGTAGAACGCGGTCTTATAGAACGGCTGGCTTGCTATACTGCGGTTGGTAAAAAGAAAAATTAAAATTTCAAAAATAAAATTAAAATTCTGTAATACAAACATGTGTTAAAAAGATAATAAAATTAAAATTAAAATTGCAAAAATAAAATTAAAATTGTAATTCATTAGTCATACATTAAAATGGAAAGAAAACGAATAACTTTAGAGTCCACAAGGCTTTTACAGCCAGCCTTAGAAGAGCCACAACCATATCTCAAAAACTACAACAGCTACCGGGAAAAGGAATACATTGCTGGAATGCTGGTCCAATTTTAGTGCGGAAAATGTATAAAAAAAAAAAAATAAATAAAAATTAATAAAAAAATAAAAATATATATCTCAAAAACTAAATACAGCGAAAGGAATACATTTTTGAACTACGTAAAATTTTGGAAAGAAAATGTAAAAAAAAAAAAAAATTATTGTTAATAATTAGCTATAGTAATATGATTAGAAGGCTTATTTAGAGACCTTTTATTGGTAAAAAAATAAATAGACTTTCTATTAAATTTTGGTTTTTTTTTAACTAAAGAATACCCCCAAGGGTATACTGCACCGATGGCAGAAGTCGGGGTCTCTCGGCCTCCTTGGTATTTGGGTGTCGTGGGTGTTCCTCCCTTACGGGGTATGGAAACGTCCCCTGTGTTCCCCGTCGGCTCGAGCCTAAATTGCCGTGTACTTTATTAGTCATTATATATATATATATATAAATATATATATATATATATATATATATATATATATATATATATATATATATATATATATATATATATATATATATATATATATATATATATACTCAGCACCAGCACTTTTTACTAAAAAAAATAATTTTTTATGTTTAATTTTTTTTTTTTTTACATTTTCCTAACCAAAATTTACAAGGATTCCAAAATGTATTTCATTTCCTGTAGCTATTAAAATTGTAGTTCATTAGTCATACAGTTAAAATGAAAAGAAAACGAATAACTTTAGAGTCCACAAGGATCCTCTGCTGACAATAGGCTTTTACTATAACTCGTTGCACTCGCATTGATAGCGTTTGTATATGCTTCTCTCGCTGAAATATTAACAAATTTTACACAGTGTGTACAGTATTTTATAAATATTTTTTATCATAGCTGAGAAACGAAACATACCACAACCAAATTCTTAAAAAAAGCATAGATTGGCATATCACTGGAAGAGGAAATAAAATTTTTAATTTAATTAGAGCTGGCTCTTCTATAACAACTGTTTCATGTAAATACGGGAGAAATGAATCGACAATTCGAACAATTAAAAACAAAGAAAAATAATTAAGAATGCAGTCATACTAGGAAGATCTTTAAGTGCATCTAAAATGACAAGCCGTCTGCGAGATGATATGTTGGTTAAAACTGAACAGGCATTAAATATCTGGCTCGAAGACATGAATCGAAAACGAGTGCCTTGCGACGGAATAACGTTAAGAACAAAGGCCACTACTCTATATGATAAGTTTAAAAATCGAAATGACAAAGTATAAATTTAGCCAGGGTTGGCTTGATAATTTCAAAAAGTGTTTAATAAATATTCGTACGATGAAACTGACGTCCGCAGATAATAGCAGCAAGAACTTTTCCAGATGAATTTATGAAAATAAATGAAGATAAAGGGTAACTGCCTGAACAAGTTTTCAATGCTGATGAAACTGGGCTTCTCTGGAAAAAAATGCCAGATCACACATACATTTCTAAAAATGAAAAGCGAGGCCCAGGCTTCAAAGCAGCAAAGGATCGCATGACAATATTATTTTGCTGCAATGCAGCTGGCCACTTAATAAAGCCTGGCTTCCTTCATAAGTCAGCAAACCTACTTTGTATGATAGGAAAAACAAAAATCTATTGCCAGTCTTCTGGCAGTCCAATAAAAGGCTTGGGTCACAGCTGATTTATTTAAAAACTGGTTTCATAAGTGTTTTGTTTCAGAAGTCAAGAGTTACCTTGAAAATAAAGGAATGCCATTTAAAGGGTTGTTAATACTTGACAATGATGGCGGTCATCCAGAAGGGCTTAAACTGCCAATGAGAATGTCGAAGTTGTATTTGTTCCAGCCAATACTTCAATTCTTCAAGCTTTAGATCAAGGAGTGAATCGATGTTTCAAAGCTAATTACATAAAGATAACATTCACATGGATTTGTAATTTTCTTGATGAAGATTCGAATGCAAACGTCATGAACTGGAGGAAATCTTTAAATATTGCAGACTGTGTAAATTATGTTAAGGAGGCAATTGATCAAATTAAACCACACTCAGTTAACGCTTGCTGGAAAAATTTATGGAGTGAATGCGTTACAGATTTTCAAGGATTTTCAACTGCAGAAAATGAAGTTGCAAACATTGTTGCAATGCTCATCACGTTGGTGTGATGGATTTTACGGCCTACCAAAAAGAAAATTTAAGAAATAATTGAAGGGAATAAGGATACATTAACGAATGATGTGTTAGCTGAACTTGTTAATTCAGTTTCTGATACTGAAGATGACGATGAAAAAAATGATGTAGTAAATGATTGGGATTTAAATACATTAGGTGAACTGTGTTTCGTATGACAAAACAGTTAAATAATTTCATTATCGTCAAAGATCCTTCAATGGAATGCAGTCTCAAAATTAAAAGAGAAATTGAAAAATGATTTAAAACCATCTGAAGAAATATTTGGTAAGCTAAAAAGGCAAAAGCGTCAATTGCCGATAACGATGTATTTCTCCAAAAAGCAGCCTATGCAATCTACAGATTCTGAACCGCCTTCATCTCCAACTCCTTCAACTTCATTTACACTTTGAAAGAAAATATTTTGGTGCGCAATTGGATTAACTTTAAAATTTTATATTACAATACTTAGACTATTCAATTAAATATAAAAAAATATTATCTCCAAATTTATAAAGGTTTATACATTGTATATTTTTTTAATTTAAAAATTTTTTTTTGTTCAATTTAAGATATGTACAGTACTGTACTGTAATGTAATAAATATCCTACTAATTAACTAGTAAATAAAATACGTTTATATACTGTTCTGACATTGTATCTACAAATTTATTCAATTATTAAGGACAAATAAAATACTGTTGATATTTTATTCACCTTTATACAAAGGTAAAATTTTAAAATTACCGATTTTTCATGGGAGTTAAAATTATATGCGATATCGCTCATAACGCGGGGGGTCACAAACCACACCCCCGCGTTCTACAAGAGATAACTATATATATATATATATATATATATATATATATATATATATATATATATATATATATATATATATATATATATATATATATATATATATATATATATATATATATATATATATATATATATATATATATATATTTATATATATATATAATAAAAAATAAAAAATGCCCCTCTAAAATGCCCAAATTGGACAAATGCCCAGATAAATGCCCAGGGTATTTGCCCAATTCTTAAGTGCCCGGGCATTTACCCATCAATATATATATATATATATATATATATATATATATATATATATATATATATATATATAGAATATATATAGATAAATAGAAAAGAGATATATATATATATATATATATATATATATATATATTAGATATAGATACAAGAAAAAGAGGCCGATACCGATACCGATACCGATACTCTTTTTTTAGGTGCCGAAACCGATACCGATACTTTAATTAATATAATAAATACACAGTAATAAGATAGAACATTTGTGCACTGCTAGGCAACTCAAGATTGCATTCCCTGTACAAACAATACTTAGTCATTTATATTTCATATTTGTTGTGCCCAAGTATATTTATTTTATAAATTAAAATAGTACCTTAAGGAATAATAATTGGTAAATATAATATTAATAACTTTTTTATGTTTGTGTTTATTTAAAAAATATTCCATTTCCATTTTCAAGTAGTATTAACAAAGTTTAGCTACTAGCTTTTATGTTTTAACATGATTACAATTTACAAGAAGATTCTTTAACTAGCTACAATATAAAGAATAAAAATAATGAAAGAAGAGACCTCAATTAATCAGCCAAAAAGTTAAAATAAAAAACGCTATTACTCAAACATGACATAATAAAATACTCCTTTAAGATAGATATCATTCAATACTCAAATTCAAAAATTCTCAAATTGGGATGCAAAAACATTAAGCTTTCACTAGTATCTGGCGAGAGACTGTTCCTTTTTGGGGTGTTTACATTCCTACCTAACCTACACTATAAATACGCTTTCTCTCGACTGATGAAGGAGGTGCTGATAATTATTTGCCTGCAAGCACTGATGTTAATGAAACCTGGCCCATTTTTCATGCCACCGCATGAAAGGATTCTCTTCTGTGGGCAGCCATCTCCATGTTTCGTAGAGCCTCATCTCCTTTCACAGATTACAAATTTGAATTATCTTTCCTCCTTGATGACTGTCTCTTCATTTTTACGATGAGGTTCCCTGGTGTGATTCCCTTGAAGGTGAATAAGATGTCAATGCCTTCGGCCATGAACTTATCAAAGTCTAACATATCCAAATCCCCTTCATCAGTGGTTTATTTATTGAAAAGCCACCCACGTCCCTATCAATGTTGTCTGGGGGTGTAGATAAGGCGGCTTCCACTCTCTGTCTCTTTTTTTTTTTTTTTTTTTTTTTTTTTTTTTGTCAAGCGAGCAAGCTCCTCGGTTATGCTATTTTAATGCATTCTAGAAGTGGTTCACCGTCGGAGGTGCCATTCTTGTGGGGTTTCAGCTAGCTTAAGGAATTCTTTATTAGAACCTTTATTTATTTATTTTTTTACAGTTGTCACCGCCGCTCACGGGCAGAACCCTATTCAAGGAGTGGGTGTTGAACGCCTCAAAATCCATCTAACGCAAATTACGCAGATAAGCACAGACGCAGGCTTTAAAGTGAGGGAAATTAAATTGGAGTAAGAAGCACAGATGATGGAAGAGAATTCCACAGAACAGAGGTGGCAGGAAAGAAAGAAGCACCGCAGCGAACCAGTCTGGAGTTACTAACATCAACACAAAACTCATGTGCCGACACTGCACCCCTTGTGCTTCGAGGGCGTCATAAAGGTGGTGATACGCAAGTGGATAGTTCCCTCGAGCACTTGCCTCACAGTACCTATATAGAAAAGGGATAAAGCACCAGCATCGCGCCGCATAAAGGGTCAAGTGAATTAGAAAGTACAGGACAGTTTATAAGTCTTTTGGCTTTTGGCGACCCCATCCAAAAGCCGGATGAAACCAGAGCCCCCGCCCCCCCAGATGAGAGCAGTACTCCATACAAGGGCGGATGAGACCCTTGTATAGGTGGAGTAAATGAGAAGATTGAAAAAAAGCTTCGGCACTCAAACAGTACCCTATTTTTCTTGTAGGTCAAACCTAGCAACCACTGTGATTTCAGGTTTAAGACATATTTTTGTTTATGCTAAGGCCAAGGATGTTTATATTGTCAACAGGGGAGAGACGAGGAACCGTCGAAAGAGATAGAAAAGCTAAGTGTCTTAGAGAGAAGTTGGGGTTTTAAAGAATTAAATTTCACAAGCTTGAGACGACCCAACCCTGAAATTCTATCCAGATCAGCGAGAATAGAATCGGAAAGATTAAAACGAGAGGCAATTCTAGAAGTAAAAGATCATTGATGAAAAGCAGAATAAAGTAGGAGATAAAACAGAACCCGGAGGAACATCACTATTGACAGAAAAGAAGTCGCCCCATCAACAATAGCCGACATTGAGCGACTTGAAAGAAAGCTAGACATAAGTAAAGTTAAAGAGAAGAAGGGAAAACTCAAAGAGGAGCTTGAGGCAGAGGCGTGCCACCGGTCAAATGCCTTGATATGCCGGGCGCCACCACACAAGTCTTCTCGTAGTTCCTAAGCGGAAACCATAAATCTGTTAAATAGAGTATATCGCCAGTAGATCTCGAGCACCGAAAGCCGTACTGGTAATCAGAAAGAAGGGAAAGAGATTCCAGATGATCTAAGAAGTGAGAGTTGAGAAGGGTTTCAAAGATTCAGAAAGAATACAAGTGGAGAGCGATAGGCGATAGGGCTGACAGTTAGAAGGATCAGAATACATCATTTTTCGGAAGAGGTTGGACATATGCGCGCTTCCAACACTGAGTGGAAAGTGCTAGTATTGAGGCATAGAGAATATAGTTGAACGAGGGGTGTCGTCAAGCACACCTCCTCAAAACTCTGAGAGGAATGCCATCCGGGCCACCCGCCTTCCTAACGTTCCTAGATTTCAGAGCCCATGATCAAATGAAATGACAGGTAAAGACATAGGACACCTGAGAGGAGAAGGAGGAGGGAAGAGGAATACCAGAATCGTCCAGGGGTTGAGTGAGGAAATAGGAGGCCAAAGAGATGATTGGCCTTTTCAGTTGGAGTATTAACAACAGAATCATCAGAGCGAATAAGAGTAGGAAAGGATGATTTACAGAATGTTAGAGATGTTTTTGGCAAGAGGCCTGAGAGATTTGTCAGTAAAAGAACAAAGGAGGTCAGCGCACTTTCGTTTAATGAAAGTCCGCTTTTGCTCATCGAAGAGTATCCCGGCAACGATTTCTAGCTGAAATTGGCAAGAGGATAGGAGAACGAGAATTTTTCCACAACCGATAAGTATTGTCTCTAGCCTATGGCCATGGAACAAGCACGATCGAACCATGGATGAGGAGAAAGATTTAGTCGAAGAAGGAATGAACCAGCTCATCCTATATCAATTACAGTTCCCACTTTATCGGCAGAATCTGAAGCGTCCTTAAGAGTCAAAGCAGCCACTTCAATTATAGTTAGCGTAGAAGCAACGCAACGCCCCCCAATCGGCCCATGTGCCAGAAAAACCGCATAGAGCAGGATGGAGATGTTGGAGGGAAAGTATAAAATTAAGTGATATAAGGTTGTGGTTAGATTTACCGATAGGAGCGGAGGTGGTGTATTTATAGAGAAGGACTAGTGTGAAACATAGGTCAAGTGTGTTCAAGAATCGCTTGAGGACGATCCGGAATGCGTGTAGGTTCTTTAATTGCTCCAGAGCGTTGAGAATACTGAATGATCTGCCTCCCAACTAAATCAGTTCGAGAGAACCCAACAATTCAGTTTTGTGTACATTGAAATCCCCTAAATAGAGGACCTCAGTATTTGGATGAGTAGATATAACAGTCTCGTGAGAAGTAGTAAGGTAATCAAAAGGTATGAAAATCTGTTCTGTTAGAGAACAGTAGCAGAAGAAGCATAAGACTATTGTAGTAGAAGGAAGAAGAAAGATTTTAAGCCCCAGAACATCGAAGTTAGAGATTCGAGATTCTCGAGACGTGTTATAGGAATGTATATATTTACTCCACCATTCTAACGGAAATTATAAAATAAGTTATAGTTGGATATATTAAATAAGTTGAAGGATGAATTCTTAGCCATCTGGGTCTCAGACAAGAGCATAAAATTAGATTTAGAGTTAGAGAGGTAGTATTCCATGGATGCAGAGTTAGAGTGTGTCACGGATGTTGGTAAAGTCAAAAGAAAGCCACGCCTGTGCAAATCTGCTATCATACACGCACACGCAATAAAAAAAAAAAAAAAACAAAAAGACAAAAACCAAAGGAGAAATGAGGAAAATTTATTTGTACGCTAAAACCTAAATTTTAAAACGATAAAACCCTATTTACAGCAAATATCTAAAATATGAATAATCCAGCAAGTTTAAAAACACTCACGCACTCACACAATCTACGAAATTACAAAAAAAAAATACTATTAATCAACTAAAAAGTAGATAAATCTGTATAAATTATAATAATGGCTGTCCAAATAGGTAAATTTTGCGCTAAAAACCAAGTTGGAGAAACGCTAAAAAATCTAAGTTAAAAAGGAAATCGAGGAAAAAAAAACATAACTTAGTACTAGCTATCTATATCGAACTAGATTTATTATTGAATCTAAAAGTTTCTCATAATTTTTCACCCAAAAAGTAAGAAGTATCGGCTAAGTATCGGCCATTTTAACCGATACCGATACCATCAAAAATGGCCGATACTACCGATACCGATACCGATACTATCGGTACATCCCTAATATATATATATATATATATATATATATATATATATATATATATATATATATATATATATATATATATATATATATATATATATATATATATGGCAAAAATATTCATTATTGTACGCAGATATCTAGAAAACTTCTCTCTCTCTCTCTCTCTCTCTCTCTCTCTCTCTCTCTCTCTCGCTATATATATATATATATATATATATATATATATATATATATATATATATATATATATATATATATATATATATATATATATATATATATATATATATATATATATATATATATATATATATATATATATATATATATTGAAGTTATGCACGAAAACGCTATGCTAGTTTCTAATGATAAAATGCGAAAACGGTTAAACACCCAAATTGATTGAACGAAGCATTTG
>JABUQX010148251.1:0-13493 GCA_015478945.1 Trachelipus rathkii | reverse complement strand
CAGTGGCCTTCGTTTCGGACTCGGGGTGTTTAACCGTTTCGCGACTTATCGTGAAACGCTTTCGCGTTTTCGTGCGCCACCTAAGGAATATATAGTCAGTTTATTCAGATGGACAATCTTAGGGCATGTTGGGTGTTAGGGGATGAACCTGAGGAAGTTATGGTGTGAAAGAAGGACGTAAATGAGAATAAAAAGGCACATTGAGATGGTTTGGTCAAATGGAAGGGATGGGTGATAGTCTGTTGGTTAAAGAAGTGTGCAAACAGTAGTGTGCTGGGAATCACTTGTTTTGGAACAAGTGGATCGAATCTGTATACCTAAGGAAGATGAGTTTGGCAGAGACAGAGAAGAAAAGTGCATAGTGAATCAGTAGGGATTTGTGAGGGGTATGGTTGTGGGCTTTGCCCAGGAGATGAAACCCATTGACTAATACCACACAGGAGGGTCCGTCTCAGTTCATTGAAGTTGAATTTTCTGATTGCGACGATTTCTCACTGGAAATTTATAAGACGACAGTGAAATAGAGTTATTTCTTTCAGTGCGATATGTTTCTTCTACTACTTTCTGTTCTGGTGTATGCTAGCACCTCACCCCAATCAGGGGATATAATAAATAATAATAATAATAATTTTTATATGTAGTATTATGTAATAATAAAATAATAATAATAATAATAATGATAATGACAATAATAATGCTAATAATAAATAAGCGTGAATAAAATAAACAAATTAACATGACAAAAATAAATAAATAAATAAATAAATAAATAAATAAATAAATAAATAAATAAATTATATATATATATATATATATATATATATATATATATATATATATATATATAATATATATATATATATATATTATATACCTATATATATATACTATATATATATATATATATATATATATATATATATATATATATATATATATATATATATATATATATATATATATATATATATATATATATATATATATATATATATATATATATATATCCGCACATATTGATATTAAAAATGTTAATAAAAAACCTTATCAAAACCTTACAACAATGTTTCTTTCCAAAATAACTTAAAACACTTAAATGAAAAGATAATAATAATAATAATAATAATAATAATAATAATAATAATAATAATAATAATAATAATAATAATAATAATAATAATAATAATAATATAATTTATTACCAGCAGCTCCTTCTATTTCTTCATTATCTGTCGTAGGAGCCCCAGCCTCACCCTCTCTACATTCATAAGATATTCTTCGGAAGACCTAAATAATAATAATAATAATAATAATAATAATAATAATAATAATAATAATAATACATAATAATAATAATAATAATAATAATAATATATAATAATAATAATAATAATCTGAATCAGTTTGTTTAATTTCAGACTTTCTTTTAAATTGTATGTTTTTTAATTTTTAATAATTATTATAATTATTATTATATTATTATTATTATTATTATTATTATTATTATTATATTATTATTATTGAAGAGTGTAGAACTGTAGATGATTTGGTTTTGTGTAGCGAATCTGATGAAGTTTGAAAATATTGGAAGGGTTTGGCAGGGTGTATAAGAGGAGAGGTTTGAAAGTAAATGTAGAAAAAAGTGTTAAGGTGCTGGTGGTGGGTGATGAGAGTATGAAGTGTGAAATCATGCTGGATGATAAGCAACTGGAACAAATATCATATAAATATTAATATTTAGACAATATAATGGATGAAACGGGAACGGATGATCCAGAGTGTAGTAGTAAGGTTATTGAGTCGTGAGAAGGTGGCTGGTGCAATTAATTGAATGCAAAGGGCCAAAGCCTCGAGTGCGCTAGGGTTCTGCATGAGGGTATGTTGTTACTGGTGTTTAACGTATAGTAGCAAAACTATAGTGTAGAATAAAAGGTATATATCTAAGGTGGAGTAGGTTCAGATGGATAATCTTTGGGCCGTGTTAAGTGTGAGAACAATTGATAAAATGAGGAATGAGCGTGTTAGGAAGCTCTGTGGTGTGAAGAAAAGCGTAAATGAGAGAATAGATGAGTGTATTAAGATGGTTTGGTCATGTGGAAAGGATGGATGATAGTAGGTTGGTTAAGCAGATGAATAGAGGTGAGTGTGTGTTGGGAATCAACCGAATGGAAGACCTAAGGAAAAGTGGATTGAATCGGTAAAAGTGTCAGAAGAAAATGAATGTGAATTTAGCAGAAGCAAAAGAAATGGTTCATAATAGGAGTAAATGACTTGGTTTTGTGAGGGGCCATGGTAGTCAGTCTGGCCAACAAGATGAACCCTCACATTGACGAGATACAAGATCGAAAATTGCTCGTTAACTGAATATAAATGCCTAAGTATCTTATATGCTTATCAAGATAATTGGTAGGTTTTCTCAAAGAAAATTTAATGATTTATAATTTTTAATTTCAGAGATGTTACTAGCTTATATATGAACAACCTCAGTAATTTAAGTAAATATTTGTGATAAAGAAAGTCCAGCCTTCTTAAAATTATTATAGAAAAACAAAACTTTTCTTCAAGAAATTGTACCGTATATGATTCTATAAAAGAAATATATTTTACCCAAAAATTTCCTCCTTGAAACACTCAAAGATTATAGGTTAAAAGAGACAAGAATTTGGAAAGAAAGAACCTGTTTGCTTGGTTCATTCTTATAGTACACCTATTGTCAGGAATGCACAAGATTAATAAAAAAAATAAAAATTCTTTCTTTCTTTATCCTCCCTTGTCTTCCCACTAGATGTGGAGTAGGGGTGTGTAACATGCACGGAAAATAGGACAATTTAGTAGAAAAGCATAACATAACGTAGGTCGAAAGGAAAGCCTTCCCCCACTTAAATGGGAGCTCGACGCAGTCAAAAGAAATCCACCCTAGGTCACAAGACCGGGACGGACCCTCACTATGGTATCTCGTCAACGCGGGTGTGATCCCCCTGGCCCATGCCCTCAACCAAAACCTCACAAAACCCAGCCATTCACTCCTATTATGCACCTTTCTTCTCGCCCCTTATCAAACTCTCATTCCTTTCCTTCAGACTTTCCTTTACTGACTCAATCCACCTTTTCTTTTCCTTTATTATATCATTTGAACTTTTTCCAAAAGAAAAAGACTTTGCTCTTCGAATCACTTTACCCCGACTAGCAATTTCAATGTTGCTCTCCACACAATGTTCCAATATTGTTCATTCATATGCTCTCTAAACCTCAATAAATTCATTCCTCTTCTCCTACTCCCATGTCAACTCTAATTTCACAACATAACACTTTTTGCTCTAGAGGCAGCCTTCACTCTTTAACTCTTCTTCAACTACCAGAAGAATTACTGGAAATAGGTTTCCACTTCTGAAATAGTAATAGTAATAATTAAGAACATACCATGCGAGAGCAGAAGTATACTTTAGAAAGAACATGCTCATTTGAGCCTTCATTGGAAATGATGGAAAACGAGAAGGAAAATTTTACATGTCAGTTTCAGTGACTATTCATTCACATAATACAATGTAATTAGAATTTCTATCTCTTAACTAATGAAGGTTTCGAATAAATGGCAGACTGCTGTTTTAGGATACAAATATTATATATATTTTATATTTAAGTGTCAATACAACTTGACTCCAATAGATCCCTATATTTTTTTTTTTTAATTTTCTAATAATAATAATAATAATAATAATTTTATAGAAGGAACTGCAAGTTGTGTAACGTAGTTAGTTAGCAGTGTAGAAGTGTTGTTTATTTATCCTAAATTTTTATTTGCAATGAAAAAGTTCTGTTTTATTTAGTAATTTTTTTCCATTGTTTTAGGAGTTTACTTTGATAAGGAATATTAATAGATGGTGCTTATAGTTCAGTTACATATTCAACCCTTGAATACAAATGATGTTAAGAATGAACAACAACAACATTCATCCACAGACCTCAGTGGTCAACGTTGGTGACAAACACATCATCATCATCGCAAATAGAAAGAAACACTAATTAATTTTTAAGTGTCGTTGCATTAAGTCGTTTGTGATTTATAAAAATTATCTACACTCCCTTTAAGGCAAAAGAAAAACTAAAGTAAATTCAGGTGAAACAGTTTATATGTTGTTTAAAACTTCATTGAGATCTTACAACAATGAAATAATAATAATAATTTTTGAAAATTATCTTACCTGCAAAAACTGTCTAATATTAAGTAATCTGTGGGATTCAACTGTATTTCCATTTGTGTTTAATTTCACACAGGCAATTCTTACAGTAGCTTTCCACAACCAGCTGTTGTCGCTTCCCTTCTTCACGGCAAATACAAGAATACAATTGTTTTTGTCCTTATATTTGGCGCAGCTATTAAAAGAAAACACAAGTAAGAAATTGAGAAAGGAGTAATATCAGTGTATGGACAATTGGACAACAGAAACTAATTGACTAAAAATGAATTAGATTAGGTTATAAATAAATAAGGTAATAAATGTTTTCTAAAACATTTTTATGATCAATAACTTTATTTTCCTTTTCACTCAATTGTCAAGGTATCGTGATATTAACATTATACAGTTTAAACAACAATGAGAGGTTGCAATTAATTGGTATTCAAGCAATTAAAGGGGAAAAAGTTTAACAACAAAAAACACAACTCACATCTTATTCAGTTCATGAATATAGGAAACAAACTGTGAATATGTCAAGGTAGTTGCAGTACCAATATCATAATCGGCTCCAGCATGCTTCATAAGCTGGTTGTGAAGAGCATTTAAGTTTTCATTAATAGGACTACTAATTCCACTTCCCATTTTCGAAAACTTTTTCAGCTAACAAGCAAAAATATCTGTGGCTAAAAAATAAAAGTGAGATTCAGAATGCAAATATAAATAAATAAATAATTAAAATATTAAGTTACCTAAAAAATAAGATTCCATATTTATGATACTTAAAGGTTAACCTGTAGTAATGCAAAGTTAACAATTGTACATGTTGCAAAGATCTCATTTTTAAAACAATTTATAAACAGTTCAGCAAATATAGTAACAACGTCAAGAGAAATTTGAAAAAGAAGTACCGGTATGCTAGAGTAAAAATTTGGATGTTTGAATTTATGCATTTAAAATATTATAATAGAAAAATTTAATTATACAAATAAAATAAAAAAAAACATACCTTTTGGAAAGCACAACACTAAATGTAGTTGCAATATATATTATATATGCACCTACAGCTATGCAATGCAACAATCGGCAGTGGCTAATTTAGCTAAAAAGTCACTAAAATTAATCTTTAAATAACTGATCCAATGTTAAATTTATTATTATTATTATTATTATTATTATTATTTTTATTATTATTATTATTATTATTATTATTATTATTATTATTATTATTATTATTATTATTATTATTATTATTATTAAAATCAAACATCTTTTAACACTAAATATTATGATGAGAGTGCTACACCAAAAGTTCTTTGAAACTTCTTAAGAGTTCTGAAAAAGTTAATGGAGCTGAAACTACGATGTAATAAGATGGATATAGTGAAATTTCAGTTTTACAAATTAGTTTTCACTATAATCTCCAGACGAATTATTTTCCTGTAATTTTGCAATATCAAGCAGCTTCGAAGCAAGTGATGAGCTAAATTTGACACGATAACCTGGGCTTATAGAATCCAGAAGTGAATACGGGGTTTCATAGTAATCTTCTGTTGGATCACTGCAATCATTATATGCCTTTCCCACTATCCTAATAAGAAAATTAAAAATTTGTAATAAATTGCAATGCTACTGCTCTACACAACAATGTGTTAGGTTTACAATTGGCGTGTTTTGATATTAGACAGAAAAGAATAATCAATCAACATTTTTTTTTTGAAATCAAGCAATTTAAACCACCTACTTCAAAAGCATTTTTGGGTATTTTAGCATAAATGCTTTTCACTTATATATATATATATATATATATATATATATATAGATGTACACATATATATATATATATATATATATATATATATATATATATATATATATATATATATATATATATATAGATATATATATATATATATATATATATATATATAGATATAGTAATTATATCAACTTTAAAATATATATATATATATATATATATATATATATATATATATATATATATATATATATATATATATATATATATATATATATATATATATATACGATATATATATATATATATATATATATATATATATATATATATATATATATATATATATATATATATATATATATATATATATATATATATATATATATATATATATATATATATACAGGCACAGTCACAGCCTGAAAAAGAAGCTGCCAGACATGGTTGAATCAACTCAGGAGACTGCACCTAGACCAAAATGAGGTAGATTAGCAAATTATTGGAGAGATTTGGACACTGGACAATCAAATCATGTAAAGAATTCCCAATTCAGCCTGGTGTTGGGAGAAGCTGATCCGAGTGCCAGAAAAAAATTTCAATGGACAACAACTAAGTTAGGACAGTCATTAAAGAAATGGTGGATGGAGTGAGGGATATGAATGTGGCAAAATTGGCAGAGGGAGGGGCGAGTCCCGGACCTAAAGTGTCCATGAGTGAGAGGTGTGTGGCCAATGCGAAGTCTTTTCTTGGAGGCAGAGTACCAACTACCTAAAAGGGGCTTAATGCCTTGCAGCTTGACTCTGGGGTGGTTGGAACTCAAGCATTCCTGCCACTGCTCTCTAAAGCCCTGGTAGAGATTGGAAGTGAAGTCTGAAGAGGGAAGAAAACCCTATTGTAATAGGATAGGAAGATAACTGGATTCATTATGTTGATCTGATGCAGCCAACTTTGCTACTCTGTCAGCTGCTTCATTGCCAGTCACTCCAACATGATGGGATCCAGCAAAATATAACAGTTTTCTTTCTAGCGTGAAGACTTTAAAGAAACCTTTGAATAATGAGTAACAGAGGGCTCTTTAGATAAAGGACGTTAAGAGTCTGAAGGGCTGAGAGAAAATCTGAGAAGATTACAAAGGATTTGTCACTATTGAGAGAGAATGCAAGAAACAGATTACAAAGGATTTGTCGCTATTGAGAGAATGCAAGAAAGAATCATTAGGATCGGAATGAGCTCCGCTTTGAATGTCAATGCTGCAAAGGGAGAGAGAGGATGATAAAGGCAGCAGTCTGGGAAAACAGCTGAGGCCCCAACACCACTGGCCATTTCTGAACCATCAGTGAAACATTGGTATGGATCCCTTATGGACCTCAAAGTGAGACAACGCTGACGCTCGAAGCTCAGATGGGTGATGATGGGATTTGGTCCATGATGACAGTTAAACATATTAGGGAAGAAGGACAAAAAGTCATGGGAAGTGGTCAGTTCCATATGAGAATGACAATACTCTCTGCAGAGGCATATGAAATTTGAACTATTTTGTAAAAAGCCAGTAATGCAGCTGCTGGGGTACCATCTTCAAAGTCGGCAACAGGGCTGAGGTGGTAGTGGTTTGGTGTCAAAGGAATGCAGAGCACATAATGAGTTCTCTACAAAGAGAGAGGCATCATGTTGGCCTCCGCTTCTAGGCTCTCTTTAGGGTAGGAACAGAATGCACCAATCGCAAGTCGAAGGGCAGTATTTAGAACAAGATCATTGAGCATGCAAAACAAAGTAGTTGAAAACTGTCCATATACAACACTCTTGATGTCCAGTTTGGACAAGATGAGGGTAGTGTTGAGGTGTAAAAGGGACTGGCGATCAGCCCCCCAGAACTTTGTAGAGAGATGACGGAGAAGGTCAAGAGTCTTGAAACAGTGAGACTTCAGGTGTGTAAAATGTGGTGCATAGGAATGTCAGTCGTCCAAAAGGAAACAAAGGAATCTGGTTTGAGATATAACTGGAATGGGTGTTCCATATAAAAAGAGCTCAAGCTCGGGTATGGGATAAGAACCCTTCCCAGCTTTTTTTTTTTTTTTTTTTTTTACAGATTACCACCACTCACAGGCTAATTTGGAGAGGATAGCAATAACAGTGTGACCAAGGAATGAGAACTCACAGAGTTTCTAACTGAGGTGTTCGTAGCAGCTACCTAGATCGAAGTGTGGTCCAGAATCACAAAACAAGACAAAGGGCTCTTCAGCGAGGGATAAACTTGGTGCAGGGGTACTGGCAGCTCAAGAGGTGGAGGAAGAGTGAACAAAGTTACTGGTGGAAGATCCAATTTCTGACTCTCAGATGCGGCAGAACCGGCCTTACTCCTCCTGGAACAACTGACCAACCCGCATCCAACGGGTCCGCCAATGTTAGCAGCTCCTGCAGCAATGCTTCAGATTCAATGGCTGAAGAACCAATAGGTAAATGGTCTGTATGGATAAGGGAACCATCCAGACCAGGTCTGGAAGATGTTGCCATAAAAGTTAGGTGATGACAATGAGTTGATGGAATAATCCTGCACCTCAAGGTGGAAGGAAGTGGATGGGATCCCATCCACATGGAGGGTTCTGCTGATGGGAGATGAAGCACTCTCCTGGGAAAGAGATTGAAAGAAGCAATGAGGGCGCTTCGAATGGGCACCAACATGTAAGATCAATGGACCATCAGACTGGAAATCACTAGCTCAATAAGCCAGAGAGTAATCTTTTGCGCTTACCATGGCCAGCAACACCAGTGGTAGAATGGGCAGGCAATAAATGAGGAGAAAGCTTTGATGGTAATGCAGAGGCAGGCTGCTTGCAAGGGTTTATAGTCTGTTGATGCTCAGATTGTTGTTTCAGTCGGAGAAGTAAACCCTCTTTCTCTAAAAAGCAAGGGACAACATCAACACTAATCCGTGAGAAAGAGGCACCCTTGGAAATGATAAGAGCTCAGGAAGAAGTGGAAAAGCTCCTATGCAATCTAAGAGGCACAGAAGATGATAATATAGGAGAAGCAGGGGGACACGTTCTCCCAGGAGCAAGAGCCAGGTTCTAGGAAGAGGCCACGGACCGAGCTCCAACGGAAACGGAAGAGAACTTTCGAACAGGAGTAAGTTGTCTGTGAAGGAAAAGTCAGGATACGATCCGGCTGTGGGACAACACAGGGTAGCAGGGTATGTCCGTGAGAGCGAGCGTCCCTCAACCCCAGTCTATGCAGTCTCCCGTCCGTCAAGTTTTTCAACAGTGCAGAGTTCGAGTACTTGTCTCTCGCGCTCATACACCAAACAGTTTGTGGATGCTGAGCCATGACGGCCTCCACAATTTTTGCAAGAAGGCGAATTAGATCAAGGAAGGTGGAAGTCACCGCAATTGGAACAAGTGTCTGGTTCATTAACAAATTTTTGGCACCTAAAACAGCGTTGCGGCCGAGGAATACACTGACGCACAGTATAACTGGTAAATCCGATCTTAACCTTAGTGGGTGGGAAGAGGATGCTAAAACTTAGGAGAAGGCGTGAATTCAGAACATCAGGGGCCTCCCTGGAAGAAGGAAACTGGTAAACATCAGATGCTGGGGCACGCTGATGTTTCAAGTGGGTTAGGATGTCCTGAGAGGTTTCATCCTTTGCCTCTGCAGCTAAAATTTAATCCTTACAAGTATTTCTAATATCGTCAGGGTGGAGACGATGGGAACATTTCTCAACAATTGTAAGTCTGAGAGTCCAGATCTTTGCGCTCATGTTTCCACTTTAACCAAAAGAGAACCATTCATCACAGTGGTGACGGTAGGGTCTCTAGTGTGAAGGACATTTTCTAGGGCATCACTTATTTTGATATTGCTACATTTTGTCAAGGGTGTAGACGTGGTCAATCAATGATAGAAATAGGGTGGAAAATCTACCTCAGACAGGGATCCTGGAGGACCATCCAGGCCAATGGCAGGAATTCAAGAAATCAATCGCACAATGTTCATTGTCATTCAATTCATCTACATGAGCATTAAAGCTTCTGTTGGAACCTGGCCTAGAAGCAGACTGGGGAGGATTGGAGGGGGGGTCCCGATGGAAGATGTGAATGCCTTTCTTTAAAATCATTAATTCATTTCGTTTTTTAGTCATTGAAAGAAAAAACACCAGTTAAACAACAACTCCGCAATAAATGAGCACAAAAACAATAAAGCTAATGTTGCATAAACAAGTATATACATGCATAACAAAATAACCTGAATATAAAAATAAAAATATGTAAAAGGAGTGTACACGCCCCCCACACCAGAGATGCCCCCGAAAACCCACGAAGTAGCAGTGGGCTGTGGTTGTGGCTTCAGCATATCTCCCCAGAACACCACGCCTAGTCCCCATATGTTAACCGTGCACCACACAGAACGAACGCAATACTCAAGATTAATCACCCAGATGCAGAACAGCCTCCTCACTGGTGAGACAAGGCTCGGGTTCTCTACAATAAGTGGCCTGGTCAAAGCTGAAAATGATCTGCACCCTCAACCACGTTAAGCAGACAGGAAGGGACCGTCACCAGTGCAGAGATGGTCACCCGGAAGAGTGACTGGAAAAGGGAATGCACCCACAGGGGGAGCAAGGAAATATGAACCGATATTCATAAAAGTGGAAAAATGGAGGAAGGGAAGTAGCAAAAAAAATAAATAAATAAAAAATAAATTAAAAGGGAGAAAGTAAACCAAAAATAGTAATACATCTTTTCACAGATACCACTCTAGAAGTACTTGGACTCCCTCACCACTATACAATGTAGGTGATTTATCAAGGGATATATATATATATATATATATATATATATATATATATATATATCTTATTTTAAAAATTTATATATATAAGGTTATTAGGATATGTTATATATTATATATATAGATTATTATTATATATATACATATTATATTACATATACATACATACATATATAGATATAGTTAGTTATAGATATATATATTATTATGCCATATATATATATATATATATATATATATGATATATATATATATATATATATATTATTATTATTATTATTATTAGATTAAAAAGATATATATATATATAATATATATATATATATATATTCCACTACTTTAAAAATTTAAGGAAAAGTACTATTCTAAATGCTTGATAATCTTATAAATTTTTTTATGGTATTTATGTAGCTTTCTAATAAGATAGAATGATTAGTATTCTAATTAAAAATAAACATTATTTCTCTAATTAAAATTATTTAACAAACAAACTTAATATATGGACTGTTTCTCTTTCATAATCAAAAGTATCACTTCTCAAAAGGTAATTTAAACTATGGGAAATAAGAACATTTCCTGTTTCTCACAGAGTTAAACAAGTGACATATCGTCATGTTAGGTTTATTGCTCAAACTAGACAATGGAAAGAAAATGAAACCATCTCCATTCTGCCCTTTTCCTTAATATTATTGGTATTTTTTTTCCTTTTCCTACAAATAAGGTTTCAAAAGTTAAACTATAACACTGAGCTGTCTCAAACTTATTTCATACATTCCAACTTCCATAATTTGAAAATGAAAATTGCATTGTTCAATGGCATAAAAACAGCAAACAGCTGATACACACACTCATAAACATTACAAATCTATATTTAAATCTAAATTCAAAACTAATTGGGTTAAAATGAAAAATAAGGGAATCAATTTTAATTGTTATATAAACCACTATGAAATACTAAGATAATAAAAATTATACCTAAATCCTGAAGCAGTTAGTTCTATACAATATCTTTCTTCTTCAACTGTTGTAAGATTACAATATATGGAAGAATTAGTAGAAGGTATTTTATCTGATATTACAATCTCTTTCACACACTCCTCTACATCTCTGATTACAGCTTTTGCTTCATTCTTCCATTCTTCCTCATCAAATACTTTTTCATCCTGTTGGTCAGTCATAGTAAGCTCCTCAGGAGAAAGTAAAAATGAATATAAGTAATTCTAGTCATCAAAATTATGTTTATCAAATAATAAAAAAAGAAATTCTAAAAGATCAATCAGGCAGCTGTAGCACACCAGCTCCTTATGAGCAATGATTCAATCATATTTGGTGAATTCAACAAAGTGATTTACATTCATATGCGGCTTTTCATTCTAAAAATTTTGCAAATATTTTAATACATATTTTAGTTCTAGGATATGACTAAACTTCAGAGTAAAGAGTACACTAGCCCTGACTTACCGAGCATTAAATGTCAAATAGACCTGACTTACTGAGCATTAAATGTCAAATAGACCTGACTTACTGAGCATTAAATGTCAAATAGAACCTTATTCAATAAAATAAAGATTTCATATTTAAAATGGACTATACTTTTTATAAAATAAAAGTTAAAATAATAAGCACTATGTTTAATTAGGTTTATTCATTTAGAAAGTACAAGTTATCTTTATATTCAATTATTCATATTTACTAGAAGATGAAAATAGTTACAAAACTAAGTACAAAAACCAATTTTTAAATAATTCCCAATTTATGCTGATTTCAGATGTCAGTATATTTAATCCTAATAGGTACCGTATATTAACTCCTATGATTTCCTTTTCATAATTACTATAATAACAGTCCATAAACAGTGTAAAGCAACCTCTGTTCAAGGTCAAAAACTCTAAACACCCATTCAACTGTACTACTTACAGATGGAAATGTCTGATTTTATAGTTTTTATTTTTTTAAATATTTCAAATGAGGTGAAAAACCTGTTACATTATAAAATGTCAAATATCAGACCTTCAACATTTTAGAAGTTACAAGGTAGACCATTATTTATAAGAAAAAAAACTTTGAAAAATATTTTGTACTTTTCGAAATGTAAAACTTGTGTGTTAATTGACCCCTGGGCTGTACAACTTTTAAAATAGGTTTAAGTTACTTTGATGGCTTATAAAAAAATAAGTAGCTATAGATAAAGTTTAGACAAAGGTTCAAGCAACCTAAGGTGCAGTTTTTAATATCTTTAAATTAATAACTTAAAGGAAGGAAAAATGTCAAAAAAAAATTTTATACAGTATATAATATGAAATTATGGGGATATTAAATTTTACAAATAAATTGATCTCAGTTCTACTTTCTATTTATAAAATTATAAGCCATTCTTAACATAATTGACTGGAATAAGGAGTTTAAACACCCAAACTGTGTGGGTGTCATGTGGGAATGTTTAAAGCATATTTTGATATAGATGTTTTAAAGATAAACTCATTTGGGTGACAAAGAAAATCTAGGTTGAAAGATAAGAGAGAAAATCAGCAAAAAGAGTAACTTTTAAAAAATTCAAGGGTAGTACTAGGGAGGTAAATTTAGAGAATGCCAAGAAAGTTAGAAATGAACTTAATCAGTCAATAAGGCAAAAAGATGAAGGAAATTAATTTGGCAAGGGATAATAATAAGGACATGCAAAAGTTTTTAGTTTTCATAAATTTAAAAGTATAAGATAATTGGTTCAATTAACATTAAACAAAATTTAGTAAATTCAGATAAGGAATTAGTTAATA
>JABUQX010148250.1:25000-30256 GCA_015478945.1 Trachelipus rathkii | reverse complement strand
CATATATATATATTATGAAGAAATATACATATATATATATATATATATATATATTATTATTATATATATATATATATATATATTATTACCGTATATATATATATATATATATATATTATATATATATATATATATATATATATATATATATATATATATATATATATATATATATATATTATATTATATATATATATTATTATTATTATTACATATAAATATATATATGCAAGTTTTAGACAAAGAAAATGGATTTCATATCTCCGAAAAAAAATAAATCCATTATAAAAATCTTACTTTTATTGATATTTTTGCTTATTATATATATATATATTATATATATATATATATATATATATATATATTATATATATATATATATATATATATACATATATATATATATATATATATATATTATATATATATTATATACATATTTCTATATTATTATTATTATATATATATATATATAAGAAGAGTTATATATATATATATTATTATTATTATATATATTATATTATATATATATATATTATATATATATATATATATATATATATATATATATATATATATATATATATATATATATATATATATATATATATATATATATATATTTTTTTTTTAAATATATATATATATATATATATATATATATATATATATATATATATATATATATATATTATATTATATATATATATATATATCAGGCTTAACTAAGTACAAGTACTCTGTACTTGATCAAAAGTACGTTGCGGAGGTTTGGAGGAATTGTTCTATACTTCTATACTTGCAGCTCTCTAAAACCCATGTACTTGTACAAGTTCTTAAAAATGTCAAAAGTACTTGCAAGTACTTTTGGCATTTTTAACTTGCCAATATTTTTTTTTTTTTTTTATCATTTTTCTACGTATTGATATTATTATTTCTTGTATTCTAAATAAATTTCCATTTACGAATATAAAGTATATTATTAGAGTATAAAGAAAAAAGTATAGTATATATATATATATATATATATATATATATATATATATATATATTATATATATATATATATATATATATATATATATATATATATATATATATATATATATATATATATATATATAAAATAGCGAAGAGAATAACCAAAACGAATTTGAACATTTTAAATTATTTATTAGCCGACTAGTTTCGGATAAGAATCCTTCTTCCCATTTTCAAGACTTACAATATAATGATAAAATTTTAAACAAAATATTATATAAAATTAATTAAAAGTTAAAATAATATAAAGTTGAAATAAATAAACCAAATAGATAAATTAATGATTACAATATTATGTGGTTAAGAGTTCATGATTTAAACAAAATCTCACTTCAGTATTAAAAGACTGTTAAAATTTAGATTTTCATTTAAGGTCGGTTTGAGATGCCAAATATACAAGGATTCTAACAACTAGATCGGGTTCCTCAGTTTGGGCGAATATTCCAAAATTCGTATCCTGTATATGGTCGTTTTCCTGAAGAGAATGAGCATTTATAGCTGAATAGGGGGATGATGTAAATGGTCTAGAGTTCTAAATGAAATACCTTTATGCTCATCAATACGTATGGAAAGGCTTCATATTGTCTTTCCTATGTAGGTGGCATCGCAGTCACTGCACTTGTAATGATATATTACTGATGAGCATAGAGGTAAAGGGAGTTTATCTTTAAATTTAAAATATTTCCCAATTTTGTTTTCACTCGAAAATATAAATTTAAACTGTGTAAAATTTGTTTTTAAAACCACGTCAATTTTACGTCGAATTTCGTAACTGATTTTCCTCAGAAAAGGAACCTCATATACAAAATATCCTTAGGAGCTGTTAATTTAGCCTGGGATTTGTCTTTAAATTTTGCTGAAAGTAATTTTCGAAAAGTTGAGTCAATTATAAATTCTGAGAACCCATTCTTCAGAAATAATGTTTTCAGGAAATCAAGTTCTTTTGTAAAATTAACATAAGATAACGAAATTTTGTATCCCCTGTCAAAAAGAGTTTTAATTAAGTTGATTTTAAAAATATGAGGAATGAAAGAATAAAATTTTGTCGTTAATCCAGTAAAAGTATATAGGCGAGATGATGATTGATTGGATTTGGGTGTAACAAAGCGTTTATGGAGGGTATAGTTCCGAGGGATTGGAGGAGAGCAATAATAGTACTCTTATATAAGGGTAGGTGGGATAAGGTAACTGTAGGTATTATAGGGGAATTAGTTTATTGTGTTGTAGGGAAGATATATGCTGGTATTTTGGTCGAAAGAGTGCGTCGAGTGACTGAAGGACTGATTGGTGAAGAACAAGGTGCGTTTAGTAATGGTAGAGAATGTGTGGATCCAATCTTTACATTGAAACAAATGATTGGGAAAGAGGGAGGAGAAGAATAAATTGTATTTAGGTTTTATGGATTTGCAACAGGCGTACGATAGGATTAATAGGGAAGCTCTATGGCAGGTGTTAGTCATATATGATGTTGATGGTAAGCTTCTGAATGGAATCAAAAGTATGTATGACGATAGTGAAGCGTGTGTAAGAATAAATGGAGTTGAAAGTGATTGTTTTAATATTAATAGCGGAGTGAGGCAGGGATGTTCTGTCTTCTTGGTTATTCAATTTGTATATGGATGGGGTTAGAAAGAATTAGAGGTGGGGGTGGCAGGGGATGGTGTTAGAATGATGGAGAATGGAAGAGAGTGGAGGGTGCCTATTATATATGGATGATGGTTTTGTTTGGCGAATCTGAAGAGAGTTTGAGAGGATTATTAGAGAGGGTAGGTGAGTAAAAGGGAGGGGTTTGAAAGTAAACGCGTAGATAAGAATAAGGTTATGGTTTTAAGTGAGGACAGTCCTCGGTGTGAAGTTATGTTAGATGGTGAGCAGCTGGAAAAAGTGTCTGAGTTTAAATATTTAAGATAAATGTTAGAAAAAGGAATGGATGATGCAGAGTGTAGAAAGTTGTGAATGGCAGGAAGGTGGCTGGTGCAATTAAATCGTTGGTGGATGTAAAGGGACTAAGTCTTGAGTGCGCTAGGGTCTTACATGAGGGTATGTTGTTACCTGTGTTAATGTATAGTATTGAGACTATGGTCTGGAATAAGAGGTATTGATCTAAAGTACAATGTGTTCAGATGGACAATCTTAGGGGTGTGTTAGGTGTGAGAAGAATTGATAAAATTGGGAATGAACGTATTAGAGAGTTGTGTAGTGTGAAGAAAGGGGTAAATGAGAGAATAAATGAAAGTACGTTGAGATGGTTTGGTCATGTGGAAAGGATGGAAGATAGTCGGTTGGTTAAACGGATGTATAGTGGTGAGTGTGGTGGGAATCGACCGGCTGTGAGACCGAAGAAAAAGTGGATTGAGTCAGTAAAGGAATTCCTGGAGGAGAGAAATGAGTTTGGCAGAGTCAAGAAGAAAGGTGCATAATAGGAGTGAATGGCGGGGTTTTGTGAGGAGGTATGGTTGTAGTCCACCTGGGCCAAGGGATGAACCCCACATTGACGAGATGCCATAGTGAGAGTTCGTCGCGGTCCCGTGAAGCCCTAGGGTGGATTTTCTGACTGCTATGAGTTTTCACAAAAAGGTATAAAGGGGACGGTAAGGCTGAGCTTTCTTTTCAACTTGCTTCATATTCTTCTACTACTTTTCTGTTTCCGGTGCATGTTACGCATCTTACCCCCAGTCTTGGGGAAAGAAGGTGGGTGATGATATATATATAATTATATATATATATATATATATATATATATATAGTTATATTATAGTTATATTATATAGTATATATATATATATATATATATATATATATATATATATATATATATATATATATATATATATATATATATATATATGCAAGTTTTCATAAAGTACTTGTACTTGTACTTGTACTTGACAAAATGTACTTGAACCCAAGCCTGATATATATATATATATATATATATATATATATATATATATATATATATATATATATATATATATATATATATATATATATATATATATATATATATATATATATATATATATATATATATATATATCAGAGGCGACTCCTATACTCGTGCTGCTCGTGCTTAGCACGAGTTAACATTATAGAAACGATCGAACTTTTACAAATTTCATAATGTTACGATAAAATTCTTATTTTTTTGCGTAAATTGGGCAAATGAATGAAAATATTACATAATAAATATAAAAGATTATCGAAAATTGAAACAAAAAGTGTAAGAATCATCGCGATTAGATAATGCTATTTTTTAGTTCATTAAATAGGTGACGTTTCATGCTGAAATTGAATAGCGGAGATTGTGTGTGTGAAAATTGAGTAGACCTTACTCCTGTTGAAGGTCCATGGTTCATTTTGGAAGAGGACCTGACAAAAACCCTCCAGAACTGATTTCCAGTACACTGTTGCCAACATTTTAACACATTTTACACAAATATGGATGCTGTGACTAACTCAACACCAAACCATCACAAAAGCCGAATGATGACGTCTTTGGATACGTAGTAGAAGTTCTACTGCATCCTTAGATGACCTAGCCTACACATTATCCTTTGGTTTGTTAAAACATTCTTCCATAGCAAAGTGTTTTTGTCTGTCAAATAATTTTTTGATAACGATTATGTGCTTACTCAGCCAACAGGAATTTAAACTTTTCAATCCTGATTTTCTTTAGGGTATCCGTGAGTAAATGTCCGGTGCGTCTTTTGTAAGCCCTTACTTAACCTTAAGGTCTCTTTGACGAAGAGCACATGAAATTCTTAGGTATCTGCATTTCACTTGACATGATGTTTTCTTTACGAGGAGGATCTCGCACTATTGTTACCTTTTCAGCTTTGACAGCCTGCAGTGTTCGAACTGAACGTGATCTGCCAGATTTATAGCAATCTTTCACATCATCAGTGTCCTGGTACAAATTTATGGCACGATACGCAAACATTCTGGTAATACCCACAGGCTGCAGAGCCTCGACAAATGGTACTTATGTGGCTCTATACTTGCAATACCGTTTTTTTCGCTCCATTCCATAGTTACTTAATATGTAAAACAACAGAAAAAATAGTGCCTAAGTTTAAAGTGTGATGGTTACATATTAACACCATAAGTTATTGCTTTGACTGTACTAATTTCATACCGGACTATAGCAACTTCAATTATATATATATATATATATATATATATATATATATATTCTTATATATTTAGATGTGT
>JABUQX010148250.1:0-22500 GCA_015478945.1 Trachelipus rathkii | reverse complement strand
GCCGTCTGTAGCGACTAGATTTGAAAGGGTTGATACATTATGCTGATGATTTTCTAAATACCTAATATTGCTGTTTTTCCACTGAACATTTTTAAATATTCTTAGGTCCTATTATATATACAATAGATAAAATTGCAGTTCATGAATATTTAGAATTGTTGAGCAAGTTCTAATCTTTATTAAATACTATATTTTTTAGTTCGGTCAATATAATATGACTCTTGAAATCAAAGAAATTTATTGCTACTCCTTACGATTCTTCAAACAAAAAAAAATATCGGGGGTGAACCTCCTTTACCCGAAAATAGATAGTTATGGATTATGTTAGGAAAAATAACGTCAATAATAGATTATTACGATGTTCATTAAAGGAAAACCACATGTTCTTAAATAATGGCATGTAATTAAGCTTCAATTTTCAATGTCTAATTTAACTTATTAGTTTTTGATCAGATACCTCTAATGTTAGGTTGGATTAATGGATTAAAGTTAAAAGCTTTGACGAGTCACTCTGTAAGCTTTGTAGTCTTCAGACTCATCTTGATGCCTTTCAACCTGGTCACTACATTTACAATCAAGTAATTGTTGGTCTAACAGATTTCATAACATTATTATAATAGTTTCTCCATAAGTAGGTTAAATTTCATAATATATAAAAATTTAATTTATATTAACCGGAGATTTTTTGAATCTGTGTTTGAAAATATTAATTGTACTGTTCAACACTTGGTAATAAATGCTTGTCTTAAAATATTTATAAGATTATTTGCTTGACCGTGAGTAGTAAGGGGTGGAAGACTAGCAGCCAAGGTCACAGCCAGAATGTTGCAAAGCAATGTTGCAAATGTTGCAAGCAACATTTTGCAACATTTGGTTTTTCAAGGTTGACGTGTCAAACCTAGGGTTTTCAAGGTCGGTGAGACCGAATTTAAGGTCTGGAAGACCGACTTCCGAGATTTTGAGCCTGAACTCAAGGGTTTTACCCCCCAAAAGGGGGCGGAGCCCCTCAAAGGGGGGTTTTTGGTTCCTAGAAGGTGGTTTTAAATGATCGATAGATCATTTTTGACGGTTGCAATCGATTTATCGTGATCGATTACCCCTATATCGATCTTTAAATCGTCTTTCTACGTGCTCTGGTTGGTTTATAACACAGAAAAATGTAAACGAAAGAAAATAATTACAATAATTAACATCTTCGATTAATCTGTAGTATTGTGACCACTTAAGGACCACCCTTGATATGAAGAGCAGAGATATTTGCTTCCAAACTTGGTATGTGGTCATTGTGTGTGATAAACTGATCAATATCAGCGAGGTTTGCGACCCTAGGTCACCCTAAGGGGTAAGCGCCCCTTAGCGCCAAGGTCACCCGTCCTGAAACCATGTTAGGCTTTCTTAACGTATCGGAGGAAATTTGGATGTGAGTTATATGATGACGTAATCTCGTCGGAGACGAGATTACGTCCCTCTGCGTCTCCCCTGGAAGGGGGGACGCTGCCCCACAAAAAATTAAAAATGATCGTAGAAGACTGAAACTCGGAGAAAGGCTGGAGAAGTCGGAGTCGGAGACGGAGTCGGAGTCGGAGTCGGATTCGGAGACGGAGTCGGAGTTGGGTTCGGTTTCGGAGTCCAGGGACCCTGCCGGAGGTGGGTCCCTTCCTGAAAAAAGAAGAAGAAGAAATGCATGGAATGCAAAACAGAGGAAGAAGAAAGGAAGAAGAAGAAAGGAAGAAGGAGGAGGAAAGGAGGAAGGAGGAAGGAAGAAAGGAAGAAAGGAGGAAGGATGAAGAATGAGGAAGGAGGAAGGATGAAGAATCGGTAGTGGCACCGGTGATGGAGCCGGTGCGTTGTCGACATAGTAAACATTCATTTAATAATACAAGATCATTACTGTTTACATAACTGCTTCTGTTCTAAGATGTACATATCGTCAATTGCATTGCATCTTGCAAAGATAGCCTTTATTTTCTAAACGTTGAAGACTAACATTTATATTTTCAAATCTCATTTTCTTTTTATAAACGTTAACTAATATAATTTTTTTTTTATCCTAAGTTGAAACATACATATACTGTTTACTATTTTTTTTATAAGTTTTTATTTTACATTTATACTTTGTGTTTAATTATTTTTAATTTTTTATTTTTTATTTTTTATTTTTATTTTCATTTTTATTTTTCTAACTTTATTTTTATAAGTTTTATTTTGCATTTATACTTTGTGTTTAATTTTTTTTTTTTTAATTTTTTAATTTTTTATTTTTCTAACTTTATTTTTATATAAGTTTTTATTTTAGATTTATACTTTGTGTTTAATTTTTTATATAAGTTTTATTTTGCATTTATACTTTGTGTTTATTTGCTTTATTTTCATTTTTATTTTTTATTTTTATTTAAATTTATTTTCTAACTTTATTTTTATATAAGTTTTATTTTACATTTATACTTTGTGTTTAATTTTTTTATTTTTTAATTTTTTTTCTATTTTTTATTTTTATTTTTTTATTTCTTTAAAACTTTTTGTTTTGTTAAATTTTTTTTTACTTTTCATGTTTATAACGTAAAAATTTACGTTTTTACATACCCTAAATCAGTAAATCACTAAATCAAATCACCCACCCCACCTTCCACCATTCTGTGATGTATATTGATCTATTGATCTATTGATTCAAGTTACATTTCGAGTGTCCTTTATGGATAAACATAACATAAAATCAAGTTCTTTATACAAAAATCACCGAATATATGCTAACGTAACAAAGTTTTCACATTAATAAAGCTAACATGACATCATCTGAACTAAGAAAATAATGTACAACGATAAACCTAAAGCACCTTAAGACCGAATAAACTGCTAACCTTAACAAAGTTCCGCACATAACACCAGTAAAGAAACTAACATAGCATACAAAGACGTAACCTATTCACACCTTTTCTAACATATCACTGATATTTTTACCTTAACATAGTAACATTTAACAAAAATTTACCACAACCATGTGTAATTATCATACTGATCATTGAATATACTCTAACGTAACAAAGTTTTCACATTAATAAAGATTACTTAGCATCATCTGAACTAAGAAAATAATGTACAAAGACAAACCTAACACACCTTAAGCACGAATAAACTGTAAACGTTAACAAAGTTCCACACTTAACAGCAGTGAAGTAACTAACATAGCATACAAAGACGTAACCTATTCACACCTTTTCTAACATATCACTGATATTTTTACCTTAACATAGTAACATTTAACAAAATTTACCACAACCATGTGTAATTATCATACTGATCATTGAATATACTCTAACGTAACAAAGTTTTCACATTAATAAAGATTACTTAGCATCATCTGAACTAAGAAAATAATGTACAACGACAAACCTGACACACCTTAAACATGAATAAGCAGTCAACATTAACAAAGTTCCTCACTTAACACCAATAAAGAAACTAACATTACATGCAAAACGTTGCCTATTCTTACTTTTTGAAGCATGTCTCTAACATATCAATGCTAATTTTACATTAACACAGTAACATTTACCAAAAATTTACCACAACATTGGTTAATTATCATACTGATCGACGAATATACTCTAACGTAATAAGGTTTCCACATCAATAAAGCTAACATGAACTAAGAAAATAATATGCAACGACAAACCTGACACATCTTTAAGCCCTAATAAATCTGTTATTTATTAATGTGTTCCATACTTGGCAACAGTAAGTAACTAACATTACATGCAAAAACGTAACCTATTCACACTTTTTCAAGCATGTCTCTAACATATCAATGTTAATTTTACATTAACACAGTAATATTTAACAAAGATTTATCATATCCTGACCTAACTATTGTAATGAACTAAGAATAAATGCTACACACACACACACACACACACACACACACACACACACACACACACACACACACACACACACACACACACACACACACACACACACACACACACACATACAAAACATTACGCAATAGTAAAACCTGAAATATTTTTAGGCTTATCTCTTTTTAGGCTCCGCCCCCTTTCAGAAAATTTCAACTCGAAACATGAAAATGATTTTATGCTATAACCATTTACATAAAGTGATGCAATACTTATTATATTTATTAAACAAAATGGTAAATCTGGCAACTGCGTATCATACAGAGGTGAATTGGCAACTCTGTATAGATTTGGGAGCTGAGTTATATATAAATCAGTGAGCTACTCGATAGGGCATTCTTAATCAAGTGCTCTTACGATCAACACACTTTAAGGCACATTTAGTCAGATCCTGTTGTATCATCATCCAAGTTCTTATATCTACACATGAGGATTTTTCAAATCAATACTTATTCAGATAGGTAAGATTTTTTTCTTTAATATATATATATATATATATATATATATATATATATATATATATATATATATATATATATATATATATATATATATATATATATATATATATATATATATATATATATATATATATTCTCATTTAAAAATAACATTGTAATACATCTGGTCAATAATTATCAACGTAAAGTAATTAAAAACATCATTAATTAAAGAATAAAGGGAAAATGATATATGCACATGTCTAAAAAATTATTCTTTTCCAGAAACGTGTTGAATATACAACCATCCATTTGAGTAAAAAGCGTTCATCCTGTCGTTATCATCGCACCCTTTAAAAATGGTATGTTGTTGTTGTTGTGTGGATAAATATATTTAATATATGTTATGAGAAATACTATGTTATACTAATAATAATAATAATAATGACCTAAATGGCATGAAAACTTGATTTTAATTGCCTAATGCATCATAAATAATAATAATGATTATTTATTCCAGGCTAGCCCTTCGATGATGAATGCTGGTAATAAGAAGAGGAAGACCACTATAACGGACATAACGCACATCTCTGTAGAGAAACTTAAAAAATCAATGGAACGTCATACCTATGAAGTTAAGGTTATTGACGAAAACTTTTTCCATGGACCAAGAGATCTTGAAGCCTCGTTTGAAATGGTTGTAAGTGAAGTTATTGATATTATATTACAAGACTTGAACTACGATGGGGCACGCATGAGGGTTGGAATTAACTTCACTTTTGGCGATGATCAGTCACCTGACCGGAAATATTATGTAAATATCAGTTACCGGGATATACTGGACAATATTGGGGTGAAAGAGATGATGAGACGCTTGGAAGGATCATTCCAGTCCGGTGATAAGGCGTCCTTTACCAAATTCAAAGTAGTAGCGACCGTGTTCATGATAGCTAAAGGCAAAGGCGATGACTGTAAAACCGATGCATTCGAGCCACAAAACCTTAGTTTCAAACATCGTTACATTAGTAAAGTTCACCTGGAGAAAGGGGATGTAGGTTGCGCTTTCAAAGCCATCGTTTTGTTTAGGAAAATAGCGAGAGAATGTATAGAGCCCATAGGTATTCATTCTTATACAATTGAGAATGAGGCAGAAGCATTAGCTAAAAAATGTGGTATGGAATATACAGATTCTTTCATAGTAACTGATTTTGAAAAAATCGAGAATGTCGAAAAATGCCGTATAGTCGTATTCGGTCCTGAAGGTAATGGAGTAAAAATACTTTATAATCCATCTAACGAGAACAGAAATGACCCTTTATACATTATAGGTCATGATGGAGCAAATCATTACTATGCTATAAAAGAAGATAAGTTAAAGTTATGTTTCGAGAATACCAAAAAACACGGGGCATATAGAAACGGTATCTTTTGCACTTATTGCTATACTTTCAACAGTAATAATATCGCGCATAAATTAGACTGTGAACATTATGGTTGTAGACAGTGTCTATACGATAAGTGTCAAGGCTCATTTGGTCACGATGGTATATTCCATGAATGTCGTGAATGTAATCGTGAATTTTATAATGCATTCTGTTTTAAAAAACATCAGGATAATAATACGTGCAAGAAAATTAAGATTTGTACACTCTGCCTTGTGCAAAGGCTGATCGCCACGGTAATTTCAAACACGATTGCACAAAAGCCTTTTGTACTATATGTAAAGAAAAATACGTGCCTAAAGAAGACGAATATCATATATGCTACATGAAAAAGAAAATTAAAAAGAAGAAAGATACTGATCCGGTGGTTTATACATGTTACTATGATATCGAGACATACCAGGAAGATAAAGGTTATGATGATAAAGGAAGAAGAATAATAGAATTGCGTCCTTATTTACTGGTATGCCAGATGATATGCGAAATGTGTACAGATAAGGAAGGTGAACAGGTATGCTCACATTGTGGTTCAAGAACAAGAACATTTAAATTAGAGACCGAAAAAACACCTGTAAATCAATTTATAGACTTCCTGATGGAGTTTTCAGAGAAAAATCCTAAGTCAAAAGTACTTGTTGCTGCACATAATGGTGGAAAATTTGATCATCAGTTCGTATATGCATCATTACTGACCCACCCGAGTTCAGATTCTATCAGCAGAAACCCTTTAAAAAGAGGTAATAAAATAATTTCAATGGGATCGAATGGAAATATAGACTTCAGGGATACATTGCTTTTCACACCATGTGCATTGAAAAGCATGCCTAAATGCATGGGTGTTAGTGAAAAAGACAATTCCAAAGGTTTCTTTCCCTATACATTTTTAAATGAAGATACATTGAATTATAAAGGACCTATTCCTGATAAGAAATTCTTTGAAATAGATAAAATGTCAACAGATGAAAAGCTAGAATTTGAAGAGTACTATAATAAGTTTATAGGCAAAGAATACAATATTTTTGAAGAATGTGAAAAGTATTGTGTACAAGATGTTAATATACTAAGAAAATGTTTTGAGAAGTTTAGAGGTAGCTTCATTAAAGAATTTGATATAGATTGTCTAGATAACAACACAACAATTGCGTCTTTATGCTTTACACTTTATAAAAATGTGTTTATGCCTGAGGAAAAAATCACTATTCTAGGTCGAGAGAACCCTAAACCTTTCACCTATGAAGCAATTCGTTGGCTCATGTATCAAGAAAAATTGAACAATATAGACATAAGGCATGCTCGTAACGGTGGAGAGAAAGGGTTCAAAATTAAGAACAAGTGGCTTTACCCTGACGGGTTTGGTTATGTAAAAGGAGTGAAAACTGCTTTCCTATACCATGGTTGTGCATGGCATGGACATAAAGACTGCAATAAAGGAAAAGGTATGCTGCATGGCGTATCGGCTGTTGACCGCTACAATCTCACCATGAAACAAGAAGATAGGTATAAAGAAGCAGGGTTTAATGTAGTACGTGTGTGGGAATGTGAATGGAAGGTACAAAAGACCCAAATCATTCAAGATCCTGATCATACCGATGAAAACATAAGCATTAGTGACTATATTCAACGTCTTAGCAATGATGTTGTTAACAACAGACTCATAATAGACAATTCATTGTTTGGAGGCCGCACTGAACCATTCGTACATTACTACCCTCCAACTAAAGGACAGAAGATCATGTATTTAGACTATACATCGCTTTATCCTTATGTTCAGAAACGAATGAAGTATCCTTGTGGACCCCCTGAAAAACTAATAGGTGATAAAGTACCAGATATTGAATCATTTAAGAATGGTATCAATGATAAATATTTCGGTACAGCTTACATTAAGATTCTTCCTCCTCAAGACTTATACATCCCTGTCCTCGCTAAACGAGCCAAAAATAAATTAATATTTCCACTCTGTGTAAAATGTGTTGAAGAAAATTGTGCTAAATGCAATCATGATAAGAATGAACGTGCTATTGAAGGTGTATACACAACACCTGAAATTCAGTTAGCATTAGAGATGGGATACGAAATAATTAAAATTTTTGAAGTTTGGTCGTTTAAAGAGAAGGAGTTTTTATTTGAAGGATATGTGAACCACTTCTTAAAAATAAAAACAGAGGCATCAGGACCACCAAATAATATTCACGAAGACGATCCTGATTTCGAGGAAAAACTTAAAGAGTTTGTCCGTCTTTTCAGAGAAAAGGAAGGTGTCGAACTTGATATTAACAATATCAAGAAAAACCCTGGAATGCGGTTCATTGCAAAATTATGTCTCAATTCTCTTTGGGGAAAATTTGCACAAAATACGCCTACAAGAGGCGATGTAGTATGTACTAGTGATAAACAAGTATGGGAACTAATCAATCAATGCGACAATGAAGTCACTAGTGTTATTCCAATAGGCTGTAAATATGTTGTAACAGTTGTCAAAAATGCACTAGCCGAACGCATGTCAACTGCTACAAATATTCCTATCGCATCGTTTACGACTGCATATGCACGTATAAAATTATACGAGCTACTTAACAAAGTCAAACAAAGGGCATTGTACTGCGATACAGACTCTTGTATTTTTGTTGCTGGAGAAAACGATGAAGTTATTGAAACAGGAAACTTTTTAGGTGAACTAACAGATGAAATAGCTGAATACGGTTCTGGGGCATACGCCGATTCCTTTGTGTGTACTGGACCTAAGTCTTATGCTGTTAGAATAAGAACTGCAGATGGAAATATAAAATATATTGTAAAAGCCAAAGGTCTTACAATCAATAAAGATACAAAAGATACTATTAATTTTGAAAAATTGTTAAAGTTAACGTATGATCGTTGCTCTGAAAATAGTATAGGCCACGATGAGTCATTGTACAATGATATCAAAAACCATGATGTTACAGTGAAGGCAATGAATGAAATACAATTTGATAATGTTGATAAAGATGATGTACGAGACGATGACCTACCTCATAAAAAAGCTGCACGAATAGACGAGTCACAGAATCCTAATGCTAATTTACACCGAAGTAAAAAGAGGAGGGTTATGTTACAGTGTGTCTAATATAACTTTTCAGCCTGGGAAATATGGAGGTGTCAGTATTGTTGCTGGTACTAAAATGGTCCAACACACAACCGACAAGCGAATCTTTATTAAAAATTCATGTCGCACTGCATCATATGGTTATAAGGGTACAATAATTTCCATTTAATATATTATAAATATTTATCTATGTCTAATGTATAATGTTTAATGTTTTTTTTCCATGTACAAATATTCTGAATAATAAAATGTAGATAATAAAGTTATTTTTATTAACCCTTGCATAAAATCATTTTCATGTTTCGCGTTGATTTTTTCTGAAAGGGGGCGGAGCCTAAAAAGAGATAAGCCTAAAAATATTTCAGGTTTTACTATTGCGTAATGTTTTGTGTGTGTGTGTGTGGGTGTGTGTGTGTGTGTGTGTGTGTGTGTGTGTGTGTGTGTGTGTGTGTGTGAGGGTGTGTGTGTGTGTGTGTGTGTGTGTGTGTGTGTGTGTGTGTGTGTGTGTGTGTGTGTGTGTGTGTGTAGCATTTATTCTTAGTTCATTACAATAGTTAGGTCAGGATATGATAAATCTTTGTTAAATATTACTGTGTTAATGTAAAATTAACATTGATATGTTAGAGACATGCTTGAACAAAGTGTGAATAGGTTACGTTTTTGTATGTAATGTTAGTTACTTACTGTTGCCAAGTATGGAACTTTGTTAATGATAGCAGTTTATTAGGGCTTAAGATGTGTCAGGTTTGTCGCTGTACATTATTTTCTTAGTTCATGTTAGCTTTATTGATGTGAAAACTTTGTTACGTTAGGAGTATATTCGTCGATCAGTATGGATAATTAACCAATGTTGTGGTAAATTTTGCTAAATGTTACTGTGTTAATGTAAAATTAAAGCATTGATATGTTAGAAAGTAAGAATAGGCAACGTTTTGTATGTACGTTAGTTTTTATTGGTAAATATGTGTGGAACTTTGTTAAGGTTAGCAGTTTATTCTTGTATTAGTTACTTTACTGCTGTTAAGTGTGGAACTTTGTTTAAGGTTAGCAGTTTATTCGGTCTTAAGGTGCTTTAGGTTTATCGTTGTACATTATTTTCTTAATTCAGATGATGTCAAGTTAGCTTTATTAATGTGAAAACTTTGTTACGTTAGCATATATTCGGTGATTTTTGTATAAAGAACTTGATTTTATGTTATGTTTATCCATAAAGGACACTCGAAATGTAGCTTGAATCAATAGATCAATAGATCAATATACATCACAGAATGGTGGAAGGTGGGGTGGGTGATTTGATTTAGTGATTTACTGATTTAGGTATGTAAAACGTACTTTTACGTTAAAAAAATAAAAAGTATAAAAAATTAACAAAACAAAAAGTTTTAAAGAAATAAAAAAAAAAAAAAAAAAATAGAAAAAAAAAAATTAAAAATTAAAAAAATTAAACACAAAGTATAAATGTAAAATAAAACTTATATAAAAATAAAGTTAGAAAATAAATTTAAATAAAAATAAAAAATAAAAATGAAAATAAAACAAATAAACACAAAGTATAAATGCAAAATAAAACTTATATAAAAAATTAAACACAAAGTATAAATCTAAAATACAAACTTATATAAAAATAAAGTTAGAAAAAAATAAAAAATAAAAAAAAAATTAAACACAAAGTATAAATGCAAAATAAAACTTATAAAAATAAAGTTAGAAAAATAAATTTAAAAATAAAAAATAAAAAATAAAAAATTAAAAATAATTAAACACAAAGTATAAATGTAAAATAAAAACATAAAAAAATAGTAAACAGTATATGTATGTTTCAACTTTTTAGAGTAAAATCAAAAAAATTCACTTTTTTTTTTTATTATTCTAATTATTAGAAAAATTCCTCCTCTACATCATGGTGTGATTTTTGTTTGGAAATTCTGAGCCGGAGACGGAGCCGGAGCCGGAGCCGGAGTTTGAGCCGGAGCCAGATTTGGAGCAAATGTAAAAATTTGTTTTTCAGCAATTGTTTAGCAAGTGAAAATAATTCTGCCAATGTCGGAACATATCAATTTTGAAATGGAGTTGTAGTAGGTGTTCGGAGCCGGAGCCGGAGCCGGAGCCGGAGCTGGAGCCGAAGCCGGAGTTGTAGCCGGAGCCGAATTAGACATTTTTATCACAAAATTTTTTTTGCAAGTAAGAAGTGTGCTGGAGGTCGCAGCTGAACAATTTTAATATTGATCCGGAGCCAGAGCCGGAGCCGGAGCCGGAGCCGGAGCCGGAGCCGGAGCCGGAGCCGGAGTATACATTTTTATCAATAATTTTTTTTTCAAGTGAAATGAGGTCTGCCCGAAGTCGCCGGTGAACAATTTTAAAATGAATCCGAAGCCAGAATCAGAGCCGGAGCCGGAGCCGGAGCCGGAGCCGGAGTCCGAGAAAAAGTACCTATACATTTTTATCAATAAATTAATTTTTTTTAAATTTTTTGGGAAGTAAAAATTAATATGCCTGAAGTCTTAGATAAAAATTTTGAAATTGAGCCGGAGCCGGAGCCGGAGCCGGAGCCGAAGTCAAAGTATAATTTTTTTAAAGATTTTTTCCTATGTGAAAATAATTTTGCAGGAAGTTGGAGCTGAGCAACCTTGAATTTAGCTAGAGCCGGAATCAGATCCGGAGCCGGAGCCGGAGCCGGAGCCGGAGCCGGAGCCGGAGCCGGAGCCGGAGTCAAAGTATAATTTATTTAAAGATTTTTTTTTGAATGTGAAAATGATTTTGCAGGAAGTTGGATCTGAGCAATTTTGAATTTAGCTGGAGCCGGAGCCGGAGCTGGAGCCGGAGCCGAAGCCGGAGCCGGAGCCGGAGTCAAAGTATAATTTTTTTAAAGAATTTTTTTGCATGTAAAATTTTTTTTGCAGGAAGTTGGAGCTGAGCAATTTTGAATATAGTCGGAGCCGGAGCCGGAGTCAAAGTATAATTTTTTTAAAGAATTTTTATTATTATTGTTATTTTTACATTTTTTTACATTCTGTAAAAGGGAATAAATTTCAAGTTTTTGTTTTTTTTATTATTCTAATTATTCTAATTTTTCTCAAAATTTATTTTTTCCCATATCAACTGAGATAAAAAATCATTAAAAAAAAAGTTAATCGTGCATATCGATGAAACTTTCCAGAAACCTTCCATATTAACCCTTCAAGATGTACACAAAGTTTTATTAAAAGTTATCGATTCATATTAGTGATATGTCTGATTGAAGTCAAGTTTTTGTTTTTGCGTTTTTCTCAAAATTTATTTTTCCCATATCAACTGAGATAAAAAATCATTAAAAAGTTGATCGTGCATATCGATAAAACTTTCCAGAAACCTTCCATATTGACCCTTCAAGATGTACACAAAGTTTTATTAAAAGTTATCGATTCATATTAGTGATATGTCTGATTGAAGTCAAGTTTTTGTTTTTGCTTTTCTCTCAAAATTTATTTTTTCCCATATCAACTGTGATAAAAAATCATTAAAAAAAAAGTTGATCGTGCATATCGATAAAACTTTCCAGAAACCTTCCATATTGACCCTTCAAGATGTACACAAAGTTTTATTAAAAGTTATCGATTCATATTAGTGATATGTCTGATTGAAGTCAAGTTTTTGTTTTTGCGTTTTTCTCAAAATTTATTTTTTCCCATATCAACTGAGATAAAAAATAATTAAAAAAAAAGTTGATCGTGCATATCGATAAAACTTTCCAGAAACCTTCCATATTGACCCTTCAAGATGTACACAAAGTTTTATTAAAAGTTATCGATTCATATTAGTGATATGTCTGATTGAAGTAAGAACCTTGAAATTTTTTTCAAAATTTTGAAAAAAAAATTGAAGAAATTGCCATACCTTTTTTTATTTTTTATAATATGAAAGGTAAATGATTATTTATTTATTACTACATTATATTCACGTACTTTAGTGAAATAATTTTTGAAATATCTTGAAAAATGATACTTTTATGAGCTTTTTAGTGAAATAGGGAAGAAATTCAGAACTTGGGGTTTCTCCCCCCCCTAAATTTCAAACCAGTCGACTGATTTCTTTCAAACTTTCAGGATTAATATATTAAAGTTACACTTCAAAAAATCCAAGTTTTCTTTAAGATCTACGGAGAGCGTAAAATTTTATACAGGGTCTCCTTAACGTTTATAAAAAGAAAATGAGATTTGAAAATATAAATGTTAGTCTTCAACGTTTAGAAAATAAAGGCTATCTTTGCAAGATGCAATGCAATTGACGATATGTACATCTTAGAACAGAAGCAGTTATGTAAACAGTAATGATCTTGTATTATTAAATGAATGTTTACTATGTCGACAACGCACCGGCTCCATCACCGGTGCCACTACCGATTCTTCATCCTTCCTCCTTCCTCATTCTTCATCCTTCCTCCTTTCTTCCTTTCTTCCTTCCTCCTTCCTCCTTTCCTCCTCCTTCTTCCTTTCTTCTTCTTCCTTTCTTCTTCCTCTGTTTTGCATTCCATGCATTTCTTCTTCTTCTTTTTTTTTCAGGAAGGGACCCACCTCCGGCAGGGTCCCTGGACTCCGAAACCGAACCCAACTCCGACTCCGTCTCCGAATCCGACTCCGACTCCGACTCCGTCTCCGACTCCGTCTCCTCCAGCCTTTCTCCGAGTTTCAGTCTTCTACGATCATTTTTAATTTTTTGTGGGGCAGCGTCCCCCCTTCCAGGGGAGACGCAGAGGAACGTAATCTCGTCTCCGACGAGATTACGTCATCATATAACTCACATCCAAATTTCACTCCGATACGTTAAGCCTAACATGGTTTTCAGGACGAATTTGACCTTGGCGCTAAGGGGGCAACACCCCCTTAGGGGTGACCTAGGGTCACCAAACCTCGCGTGTGATCAGTTTATCACACACAATGACCACATACCAAGTTTGAAGCAAATATCTCTGCTCCTTCATATCGAAAAGGGTGGTCGCCCAAGTGGTCACAATACTACAGCGATTAATCGAATGTTAATTATTGTAATTATTTTCTTTCGATTACATTTTTCTGTGTTATAAACCAACCAGAGCACGTAGAAAGACGATTTAAAGATCGATATAGGGGTAATCGATCACGATAAATCGATTGCAACCGTCAAAAATGATCTATCGATCATTTAAAACCTTCTAGGAACCAAAAACCCCCCTTTGAGGGGCTCCGCCCCCTTTTGGGGGGTAAAACCCTTGAGTTCAGGCTCAGAACCTCGGAAGTCGGTCTTCCAGACCTTAAATTCGGTCTCACCGACCTTGAAAACCCTAACTTTGACACGTCAACCTTGAAAAACCAATGTTGCAAAATGTTGCTTGCAACATTTGCAACATTGCTTTGCAACATTCTGGCTGTGACCTTGGCTGCTAGTCTTCCACCCCTTACTACTACCGTGGCTCCACCAAATTACATTGCTACATCTCGAATTCAAAGACTTCAAGAGAAATTTCGTTTTTCTGCAAAGTTTAAGATTTTAAATCTTAAAAGCAATAATGTTTGGCATTTCCATTCACTCTACCAATATTTATGTCATAGCTTTGGAAATACTTGCTTTAGTACATTCTCAATCAATAACGCTTAATAAGTCTCATAAATCTAACAACACGATCTGGTTTCCTGATGAAAGTCATGCCAATCTTTGGAAAGTTGTTTAGAGAGAGAGAGAGAGAGAGAGAGAGAGAGAGAGAGAGAGAGAGAGAGAGTGAGTGAGAGAGCAAGAGAGAGAGAGAGAGAGAGAGAGAGAGAGAGAGAGAGAGAGAGAGAGAGAGAGAGAGAGAGAGAGAGAGAGAGAGAGAGAGAGATAATAATTTGATCCTTTCATAAAAGATCACGAGAAAATTAAATGTCAAGAATATTTAGGACAGAAGAAGGTTTGAGCTGCTTCTCTTCGGAGAAGATGTTGTACTTGTGTGTAAGGTTATGTCGAGTACAAAGGTCAGTGAACTTAGCAGTCGTACTTCTTTGATTTTTCATGAATTTATTACTTCTTCAGTGTGAAGATACTTCGGAGTATGCGGAATGGTTTCAATTGCTAAAAAGAAAATTGAAGGTGTGTTAAAGAATTTTATATTTATATTTATATTCATTTTTATATGTATATTCATCTTTGTAATTATACAATTTAGAGATAAAAATGTTTGTGAATGTGAAGCTCTCAGTTGTAAACATCAAAAATCTCAGTTAACGCTTCAATAAAATTTTCAATATTCAATAGATGTCAGTTGGACAAGACATTAAAACGTTCTGACGTTGTATCTATTCTACATCAGCTCCAAAAACTCAAAATTTGCATCAAATGCCATTGTTAATCTTTTGAAAAAAGCTTTATAAAAAAAAATTAGCAATTTTTTTTACAGCTCACCATCCCTCACGGGCTGGGCCCTTTTCAAGGAGGGGGCACAAAAAACAAAAACAAAAAAAAACAGAGAAACCAACATAAGCCCTATTAGCTTAACCCAACTTTCTCATTTGTGTGCAGACTTGAGCTTTAAAGAGGGGAAGATAAAATACAATTTGAAAAACAGGTTGAAATTAAATACTTTAACGTATAATTTTTTATTTTAAACTTGTGGTTTATCATATTTATTTATATTACACCGTTCATACTACGGTATATTAAGCCCTAGGCTAGGTCAGATTACGTTATTAATAGAATTAAACATAATCTCTTACAGAATCTCAGAATACAGAATCTCTTGAACTATATGAAAATATATGCATTTTTTAACACTGTAGAAAATTAAAATTAAAATACACTTTAGTAACTCTTTTCCTATTTACTTGGAAATAAAGTGAAGTACCTTCATTTGCTGTTACAAGAAAATAATGGGAAAATACTTATTTAAAAAAAAAGACAAGCGTGGTAATATATTTAAATTACTACTACTACTACTACTACTACTACTACTACTACTACTACTACTACTACTACTACTACTACTACTACTACTACTACTACTACTACTACTACTACTACTACTAATAATAATAATAATAATAATAATAATAATAATAATAATAATAATAATAATAATAATAATAATAATAATAATAATAATAATAATAATAATAATAATAATAATAATAATAATAATAATAATAATAATAATAATAATAATAATAATAATAATAATAATCATTCAATCTGCTGCCTTTATATATATATAAGTGGTAGGGAGTACATATTGGACCTAAATTTTGACCTTGATTTACCCCACCTGACCTTGACCGACCTATCCTCTTTTACCCCACCTGACCTTGAACCTGACCTTGACTGACCTTGACCTTTTTTGAGCCCAAATTTTTACCTGACCTTGACCTTTTTTGGCCTTGACCTTTTTTGGCCTTGACCTTTTTTGGCCTTGACCTTTTTTGGCCTTGACCTTTTTGACGTCCCTTCGAAGAAGGGACTAGCTAGACGGATGCGGAGCATCCGTCGTACGTATTGCCCCCTATTTTACGCCCCCTCTTTGGTCTTCCATCCGTGGGTCAATTTTGTCCCACGCTAATTTTTGGCCTTGTAATTTTTTTGACCAACCCTTTAGGGGCTTAGCCCTTTTTGATGTCTTAACCTTTTTTGTCCTTGACCTTTTCTCCAAAGCTTGACAGATACCATGGGTCAATTTTGGCCCACCCTAATTTTTTGGCAACCCTAATTTTTGCAACCCTTCGAAGAAGGGTTGCGCCAAACGGTTGCGTAAGCAACCGTTGTACGTGTCCCACCCTAATTTTTTCGACCAACCCTTTGGTCTTCCATGGGTCAATTTTGGCCCACGGTAATTTTTTGGCCTTGATATTTCGGCTTTGGCCTTGATATTTCTGACCTCGATACCCTGACCTGTTTGGATCTGTCCTAACTTATTTCCATCTGCGGTCACACACACACACACACACACACACACACACACACACACACACACACACACACACACACACACACACTTACACTTATACACATTCACTATGACACTTACATTTACACATAGACACTTACATTTACACTTATACACACGTACAAACACACGACCAACCCTTTGGTCTTCCATGGGTCAATTTTGGCCCACCCTAATTTTTGGCCATCCCTAATTTTTCGGCAACCCTAATTTTTCGGCCAACCCTTTGGTCTTCCAGGGGGCAATTTTGAGAACCCAAATTTTTCGGTCAACCCTTTTGTATTCCAGGGTACAATTTTGGCATTGTAACTTTTTTTGACCTTGTAGCTTTTTTGATGGCTTTGATGGTTCCCAATCACCGTAAGAAGTATCTAGGGATGTTCTATTAGTGTTCTATGAGTATTAGATGAGTGCCAGGTGAGTGCCAAGTGAGTGCCAAGTGAGTGCCAATGAGTGCCAAGTGAGTGCCACATAGTGCCAACTGAGTGCCACATAGTGCCAACTGAGTGCCACTTTTTTCAAGCCTTTTCTAGCCTCCCCTGAGCCTAGAATAGCCCTAATATGGGTGTCTACCCCTAGGTTATAAGGTATGAGGAATCGATTGGTGTATATTACAAGCTGCTAGGATGCTTCCTACTATGAGTTAGTCTTTTTCTATCTCTTTTATTATATATATATATATATATATATATATATATATATATATATATATATATATATATATATATATATATATATATATATATATATATATATATATATATTACTTGCACACACACCTACACACATACACTATGACACTTATACACACATTCACTATGACACTTATACACACTATGACACTTATAAGCACTTACACTCTCCATAGACACACATTCAACCATATACACTTACACTCTACACTCACCATAGACACTTTCCACTTACATACATACACACTTTGACACTTATAGCGCTTACACTACCCCCATATACACTTGCTCACACACACTACAGATACACTTACACTCCACACACTCCGATATTTTGATGTCTCAGCTTTGATGCCTCAACTTTGATGCCTCAGCATTGATGCCTCAGCATTGATACCTCCTTTGATGGATTGATGCCGCAGCATTGATACATTTTCTAACCTTTTCTAGCCTTTTCTACCCCACATCATAGAACAGAGCTAATATTGATGTCTTCCCCTAGTTCATAAGCGTACCATCAGGGCGCCGCATGCGCCCTCGCGCGAAACTGACAGCCCCGCACAGGTGCGACCCGCCACGTACGCCCGCCGCATTCCCGACCGCCGCGTTGCCCGCAGGCAGCGCAATATTTCACGTTCCCGCCCGCCACGTGCGCCCGCAGGCGCAATATTCCCTGCGCGAATGAAAAAATATATATACTATGAGTCATTCATTTTTATTTCATACCTAAACATTTCAAAGAATTTCTTTTCAAATATACTATGAGTCATTCATTTTTATTTCATACTTAAACATTTTTATTAAAAACATTTTCGCGAACCTAAAACTGTAACTCATTACAGACATCTTTTATATTTTACTTAATACTTTTTAATTTATAAATTTTTAAAAATTGTATGTAAGAAGAAAAAAACCAGAGTGTCTGATATATAAACATTTTATTTTACTACAATTGTACAAAATTTTATTAAAAACATTAACATTACATACCTTAAAGCAGTAAATCAGTAAATCAATAGAGGTGTTACCTAACACCTAAGGGATTAGTATGCTTTTGTTTTACTGTTTTACTGCTTTAACTCATATGTTTTACTGCTTTAACTCACATATTTATTAAAATTACATACCTTAAAGCAGTAAATCAGTAAATCAATAGAGGTGTTACATAGCAACAAGGGGTTAGTATGCTTTTGTTTTACTGCTTTACTGCTTTAACTCATGTTTTACTGCTTTAACTCATATGTTTTACTGCTTTAACTCATATATTTATTAACATTACATACCTTAAAGCAGTAAATCAGTAAATCAATAGAGGTGTTACATAGCAACAAGGGGATTAGTATGCTTTTGTTTTACTGTTTTACTGCTTTAACTCATATGTTTTACTGCTTTAACTCACATATTTATTAACATTACATACCTTAAAACAGTAAATCAGTAAATAGAAGTGTTACATAGCAACAAGGGGATTAGTATGCTTTTGTTTTACTGTTTTACTGCTTTAACTCATATGTTTTACTGCTTTAACTCATGTTTTACTGCTTTAACTCATATGTTTTACTGCTTTAACTCATGCTTTACTGCTTTAACTCATATATTTATTAACATTATGTTTTCTTTTATATTTTTTATTTTGTTTTAATACTTTTTTTTTATTTTTATTCTTTTTATTTTATTTTTATTATTTTACTTTTATTATTTTATTTTTATTATTATTTTTATTATTATACTTAGTGTTATTTACTTCATGCCTATTGTTATTATTATTTAGAACACACATACACACACACACACACACACACACACACACACACACACACACACTTACACTTACACTTATACATATAACGTATAATTTATTAAAACATTTTATTTTTATTTTTATTATTATACTTAGTGTTATTTATTTCACACACACACACACACACACACACACACACACACACACACACACACACACACACACACACACACACACACACACACACACACACACACATACACACACACACGCCCACACACTTACACACATAACGTATAATTTATTAAAACATTTTATGTTTTAATTAAACACGTACATTTATATTACTCATTCAAATATAACTAAAATTATTTCAAAGTTTCTTAAAGCTTCTATAATAAATCAATCATTATCTTTGAACAAAGAATTTATTATTAACTGTTAATACTTTTTGTTTATAAATTTTATAACTATCAAGTTTTATAATAACTTTTACTAAAATTTTATGAAATTTTATTAAAAACATATATTTTACGTAGCTTAAAGCAATAAATCAGTAAATCAGTAAGGCCAGCCCCTAGCACCCCTCTACACCAAGCTATGCCACGTTTTGTTCTATTGACTTACTGCTTTACATCATCTTTAGCCATGTAATAAGTATAAAAATAACAAAATAAGTTCTTCTCTGCTAACATAACATGTATTTTATTAAAATCATTCTAAGTTTTTATTTAAAAATAACAATTATTCACTTACATTTATATTATTCGCTCGATGTTAACTAAAAATATTTCAAAGTTTTTTAAATAATTCGGATTTTCTTTATTATTATTATTATTATTATCTATGTACATTGACAATCCCACCACGAGAAGAAAACACAACAACCCCCCCCCCCTTACAGAGACAAACTGACCTCTCTCTGTAAAATGTGTTGAAATAACTACTTTAGGCCTAAATTTAGGTAATCCTTTTTGTATCTCGGGGCGATTTAGGCCTAATTCCAGATCAAAAATATATTTCCAACTGACCTTTTTCTGTAAATGTGGTTGTAATAACTACGTTAGGCCTAAATTTAGGCCTAAGTAGTTATTTTTTTGTATCACAGGCTGATTTAAGCCTAATACCAGGTCAAAAGTAATTCCAGTATGAACAGAATCATTGTTATTATTATTATTTTATAAATATATTTCAAACTGAAACATGCTGGATCGGTAAGATCCTTTAAGCAGGTAAGAAGGAAATGTTTTCCTTACTTGTTGGTCGGAGTAATCCTTATCTCTAAATGACCTCTTATGTGATTGGTCGAGAATTATTTATCGTCTTTTGAAAATTAACTTTGTTCTTTAAACTTGTATTTGAGCAGGTGTGTTTTATTATCTTTTAGACCCAAACTCATTTTAAAATCATAGTCATTTTAGCTGTTAAGCGGTGCACAAGTTATCTGATTTGTATTAAAAGTGTTTTTACTAAGTGTATATCATATTTATAATAAATACTTACATTGAGGTATAATTATTAATTTCACTAGAATAGATAATAATTAATTCACTAGATTTATAGTAGATCACGTAAAGCAAAACGCAAGCCGCATGAACCCGCCGGCGTAATATTACTACGCGGTCGCGAAAATATTTTCTTTATGATATGCCGTTGTAAACTTTCATTACATCATTTTGCTTGATACTCAAATATACCGTTTCTATATTATGAGTCGGCCATTTTATTTCTTACTTGAACATTTTTAATTTTATTTATAAACTTTTATTCTACGGAAAATTTTGGACACCACCTTGAAAAACATTTAGTTTTGAAATGAACATTTTGTTTTGTAGAAAAACAGTTTGTTTTATTTATCCTAAAGTTATAATTCCTTGAGGGAAATAGAACAAATAGTCTGGATGTGACGCTGGCCATGTTCCTCTTTGTGGTATGCCTTTAAGATTTTGTTACTTTAAGGCATATAAAACAAGTTTTATATGCCTTAAAGCTACACCTACATAGGACGTAGAGTTAATGTATAGAAGTTGTCCCATACCCTACCTCTTCAAGGTATGTCTTTACGGTTTTAATCTTCTCTATGTATAAGTTATGAAAAAGTTGTTTATTCTAAAATATTATTACTATATTACTATATTGTTAAATATACAATGCAGTACATGTATAATAAACTCCCCCTCCTTGTACAAACCGTAATTTCTCTTTATGGACTTCCAGTATTGGTATCATATTATTATACTTCAAAATTACATCAAAGTATGTAAGTTCATACCTCTTCTATATCAGCTGTTGTATGCATTCGGTAACCATCAAGAATATCTCACTTGGTTTTTAATAAACACTGATATACCAGGATTTTAAATAAACTAATGAGCTTGAACATATGTTATAATATTCGTAAATATGCCATGATACAGTACACAAGCTAATATTATACATACTGAATGGGACGGTGTCCAAAAGATATCATCCTCTAGGATGTATGCCCTACCACTTTGAAATACAACGTCCCATATTTTCGCGACCGCGTAGTAATATTACGCCGGCGGGTTCATGCGGCTGTTCCGCACCGGGTCGCGCTTGCGGGCGCTCTTGCGTTTTGCTTCACGTGATCTACTATAAATCTAGTGAATTAATTATTATCTATTCTAGTGAAATTAATAATTATACCTCAATGTAAGTATTTATTATAAATATGATATACACTTAGTAAAAATAAAACACTTTTAATACTCAGATAACTTTGCACCGCTTAACGCTAAAATGACTATGATTTTAAAATGAGTTTGGGTCTTAAAGATAATAAAACACACCTGCTCAAATACAAGTTTAAAGAACAAAGTTAATTTTCAAAAAACGATAAAATAATTCTCGACCAATCACATACGAGGTCATATAGAGATAAGGATTACTCCGATCAATCACAAGTAAGGAAAACATTTCCTTCTTACCTGCTTAAAGGATCTTACCGATCCAGCATGTTTCAGTTTGAAATATATTTATAAAAATAATAATAATAACAATGATTCTTGTCTATGCTTGGAATTACCTTTTGACCTGTTAGGCTTAAATCAGCCTGGAGGCCCACAAAAGGCTATCTAAATTTGAGCACAAATTTAGGCCTAACTGCAGACCAATTACCATATTCCCCACAGAAAAGATCGAGTTTGAAGCTGCTATTTTGACCTGGGCCAGGCCTAATCCTGGAGACATCTAGGCCCAGGCCTAAAGCTGGTATTTCAACACATTTACAGAAATTTCT
>JABUQX010148249.1:35000-40000 GCA_015478945.1 Trachelipus rathkii | reverse complement strand
AGGCGGAGGCGGAGGCGGGAAAGCGGCACACGGTGCGCGAAGGCGGCGGCGGGACCAAGTCGGAGCCAAAACGGGCGCGCGCGGAAAACAAGTGTGTGTGTGTGTGTGTGTGTGTGTGTGTGTGTGTGTGTGTGTGTGTGTGTGTGTGTAGACAGGGCAAGAGAGAGAATAGATGATGTAGTCATGGCAACAGATAAAGGGGGGTAGGGTAAACAGCTAAGAGGTAGGGGTAAAGAGATGGTGGGGGATAGAGAGAGAGAGAGAGAAAAAAGGGGGGCTGGGGTAACGTGCGTGTGTGTGTGTGTGTGTGCGTGTGTGTGTGTATGTGAATGGGTGTATGTGAATGGGTATGTGTGTAATGAACATCTCGTGTAATGTTGATGACTGCGTCATCAACATACACTCGAATGTGCGCACCTACGGTGCGCACGCACATAAGTAAATATAAAAAGGGGGGTAGGGTAAGGTAAATAATAATAATAATATATACACGATCATAAAATTACTTACATTAAAAAAATACAATCATATGTACGCGAGCTTCGCTCGCTGGCTCTCGTGCAACATTTCAAATGTTGCTTCGCAACATTTGAAATGTGGCACTCCTTCTCTGCAATGTGGCACTCCGCTTCTCGTACTTATTACTACTAGCACCGTACATACAGATCTCATGACACACACTGATACTGAAACGGGTTGGTGCGGGAAGTATTTTTTTTAGAGCCACCTGCAATAATAAAGTTTTAGTAATCAGGTCACATAAGTTCATCATTTGCGACAACAGGAGATACAAAATTTTGCAAATTTTTTTTGTACACACCCAAAATATATATATATATATATATATATATATATATATATATATATATATATAAATATATATAGTGTACATATATATATATATATATATATATATATATATATATATATATATATATATATATATATATATATATATATATATATATATATATATATATATATATAGCCAGCATTTCGATTGTCCGTCATATGTATCTTAAAAACTATTAATGCTACAGTAAAACGGAATACATTGCTGGAATGCTGGTCCAAAGTTTGCCCTGGAAATGTAAAAAAAAAAAAAAAAAAAAAAAAAAAATTATATCTCAAAAACTACAATAGCTACAGCGAAAAGGAATACATTTTTGGAATCCTGGTAAAATTTCACATAAGAAAATGTAAAAATAATAATAATAAAAAAAAATTATTGTTAATAATTATAGTAATATGATTAGAAGGCCTATTTAGATACCTTTTATTGGTTTCTCGATAAAATAAATAGACTTTCTATTAAATTTTGCTTTATACGGCACAATAGGGGGCTCGAGCCGACGGGGAACATAGGGGGGGACGTTTTCCATACCCCGTAGGGGAGGGGCGGAGGAACCCCGCGACACCCAAATACCAAAGAGCGGGGGTTCCGGAGACCCTCCCCGTAGGGGGGGAATTAGTCCTACCTAAAGTGACCATAGTCCCGCTTTTAGGCGGGACAGTCCCGCTTTTTTCGACCCTGTCCCGCTTCTTTAAAATAGAAAAAAATGTCCCGCTTTTTTCTGAGAAGTCCCGCTTTTTCCAGAGAGATCCCGCTATTTTCCCTTTTCAAATAATTATAATAGTTAATATAAAATTATAAATTAAAAAAAATATAACAATAATTATATATATATATATATATATATATATATATATATATATATATATATATATATATATATATATATATATATATATATATATATATATATATATATATATATATATATATATATATATATATATATATATATATATATATATATATATATATATATATATATTGAAAAGAGAGAAAAAAAAAAGACAGAGAAAGACTTGATGACTGATGAGATATGTTTAATTTTTAATTTTTTTAAAAATGTTCCAAATACTTTCGGCTATGTTTCAAATTATTTCGTTTTCCGAACCAATATGACATTGACAATATACTGAATATAGCCATATTATATAGGACGTTTAAAGAACTTTTATTATAAATGTACGAATTACGATTGATAAATTTCGTTTTAAAACGTCCCTGTGTTTCAGTGAATTTCACTCACCAATGTCCAATGATGAAGTGCTATCAATTATTCAACTATCGAAGTTGTTCAAGCTAACAAGGATTAAGGTGTAGTGCTTCAAATAATGTAATAACCATGTCTACTGCAAAAAGGAGGTGTGTTTTTAATGAAAACCTGAAATCTATGTATCCTTTTATTCGTGAAACGACCTCAGAAAGTGACGTAAGGTTTGAAAAGTGTAAAAGCGATTTCAGTATAGCCCACGGTGGAGGTAGTGATATCATCAAGCATCTCAACACCAAAAGGCACAAGGCAGCTGATATCTCTGCATCTTCGAGCAAGGCAGTAACAAAATACTTCAAAAGAATGACACCTACTTCGAAGGATCTAGAAGTTAGTGCTGCAGAAGGTTTGTGGGCGTACCATACTGTGAGAGAAAATCAAAGTTTTAGATCTGCAGATTGCGCTAGTAAGATTTTTAAGACATGCTTTGAGCCAAAATTTTCTTGTGCTAGAACAAAGTGCGAAACAATTGTTTTAAATGTTTTTGCTCCATATGCTGAGGCAGAACTACGACAACAAATAAAAGATGCCCACTGTGTAACACTTTTAACCGATGCGAGCAACCATGGATACATTAAACTGTTTCCCGTTATGGTTCGTTTCTTCCAGCCATACGTAGGAGTTCAGGTATAGCTCCTTGACCTTCAATCTCTCCCCTCAGAGACCTCTGACATAGTCGTAAATTATTTAATAGATTTAATTAAAAATTATGATTTACACAAAAAAGTAGTTGGTTTTTGTGGTGATAACACAAATTGTAATTTTGGGAGCCATGCAAGAAAAGGAGTAAATAACATTTTTAGAAAGCTTCATGGGCAGAGAGTTAATTGGAATAGGATGTTTCGCTCATATTCTGCATAACGCAGTGCAATATGGTAGCGATTGCCTCCCTGTTGATGTTGAAGCTGTAATTGTAAAAATATATTCGTATTTTTACATTTATACCGTTCGAGTAAAAGAGCTTAAAGAATTTTGCGATTTTGTCGAGATTGAGTATAAACAGCTCCTTGGATACAGCAAAACAAGATGGCTTGCTTTAATGCCTGCTATCGAAAGAGTGTTGAAACTCTTTCCTGGACTGAAATTATACTTTGATAGTCAGAACAAATGTCCAGAGGTTTTGAAAATCCCCTTGCTGAAATATGGCTTCATTTCTTTCATTCCCAGGCAGCTTCTTTTCACAAAGTTGTTATGAAGATTGAAGGAGACAATATTTCAGCCGTAGAAGTATTGCTAGAAATATCCAATATGAAAGAAACATTAGAGTCGAGAAAAGACCATGTGCTTTTACCACATTCGGTTCGAGGGCTACTTAGCAAGCTTGAAGAAGAGGGAGTAAATTTTTCTGAGGTAAAGACCGTAAAGAAAATAGTTGTGGATTTTTACGATACTGGTTTGAAGTATTTAGATCAGTGGTCAGTTACATTTTCAGATTTTGAATTTATGGATTGGATTTCGCTAAGGAAAACCCTAAGTTGGTCACAAATTGAAAAAACAATGGATTTTGCGTCAGAAAAAGAGGTTTTTGACCGCAAGAATGATTCAGATTTGTTTGACGAGTTTACGTGTTCGACCAAATATATAGGCGAGAAAGTAGACGAATGGAATGCTTCGAATCTAGTAACAGACAAACGGTGGTTGGAAGTATTTACTTTCCTTAAAATTCATAATATTTCTCATCAACATTTGTCGGCATTAGTTCAATATATCCTTTGTCTTCCTGGAACAAATGCCTCCACAAAACGTGCGTTTTCTCATGTAAATAAGATCTGGACTTCTGAAAAACCCAACTCAAACCTCAAACTCTGAAAGGAATTCTTACTACCAAAATAAATTTTGATCAGACATGTATGGAGTTCTACAATTTAATTAAATCGTCTCCAGAACTGCTGAAGAAAATTTCATCTAGCGAAAAATACTGTAACTGAAGGTAAATTAATATATATATATATATATATATATATATATATATATATATATATATATATATATATATATATATATATATATATATATATATATATATATATATATATATATATAAATGCTAGATATTACATTATATAGTTATTATATATATACTTATCTATTATATATATTATTAATATTATTATTAGTTATTATTATTAGTTATTATTATATATATTATTATTATTATTATTCTTATTATCATTATTATATATATATATATATATATTATATATATTACATATATATATACATATTATTATTATATTATTATATATATATTATATATATATTATTATTATTATATTATTATTATTATTATTATTATATATATTTATTATTATTATTATTATATTATTATTATATTATTATATAACTAAATATGCTAATCGTTTATATATTTATAATTATATATATATTATTATTATTATTATTATTATTATTATTATTATTATTATTATTATTATTATTATTATTATATATTATTATTATTATATATATATATATATATATATATATATATATATATATATAGTGTATGTGTGTCCGATTTTAACTACAAGAAATCTGGTCACATTAGTCCTACCTCGTAGTTCCCCGAAGGCTGAGAGACCCTGACTCCTGCCACGGTGCGGTATACCCTTGGGGTATTCTTTAGTAAAAAAAAAAGAAGTCTAATAGAAAGTCTATTTATTTTATCGAGAAACCAATAAAAGGTCTCTAATAGGGCCTTCTAATCATATTACTATATTTATTAACAATAAATTTTTTTTTTTTATTATTATTTTTACATTTTCTTATTTGAAATTTTACCAGGATTCCAAAATGTATTCCTTTCGCTGTAGCTATTGTATATATATATATATATATATATATATATATATATATATATATATATATGTTATATAT
>JABUQX010148249.1:25000-27500 GCA_015478945.1 Trachelipus rathkii | reverse complement strand
AATCTTCATTACAAATACAAAGAACAGGAAGGATGTTCCTCATTATTATTATTATTATCATTATTATTATTATTATTATTATTATTATTATTATTATTATTATTATTATTATTATTATTATCATTATTATTATTATTATTATTATTATTATTATTATTATTATTATTATTATTATTATTATTATTATTATTATTATTATTATTATTATTATTATTATTATTATTATTATTATTATTATTATTATTATAATTATAATTATAATTATAATTATAATTATAATTATAATTATAATTATAATTATAATTATAATTATAATTATAATTATAATTATAATCCACGATAAAAGTGGCAAAAATTATAATTATAATTATAATTATAATTATAATTATAATTATAATTATAATCCACGATAAAAGTGGCAAAAAGTATAATTGGACCATGGTGAAGCTTCTGGAGAGAAAATATTATAATTAAATGCAACAAGATTACGGTCCGAGTGTGAAAATTTTATATATATAAGGAGAAGGATTAGTGACGAAACATAAGTTGAGCTTGTTTAAAAATTGGTTGAGGCTATTTGGGATATGTGAAGGTTCCCTGAAATCAATTATCTTAGATCGTTAAGAATATTGAATAATTTAGCTTTCTACCAACCTGAATCAATATGAGAGGATCCCATCCACTCAGTGTGATGTACGTTGAAATCCTCTATAAAAGAAGATCTCATATAGAGAAGATATAATAGTCTCATGAGAGGTTGTAAGATATTCAAAAAAGATTGGAAAACCTGTTCCATTATAGAGTAGTAGTAGTAGTAGTAGTAGTAGTAGTAGTAGTAGTAGTAGTAGTAGTAGTAGTAGTAGTAGTAGTAGTAGTAGTAGTAGTAGTAGTAGTAGTAGTAGTAGTAGTAGTAGTAGTAGTAGTAGTAGAAGCAAAAGATAATGGTAGTAGGAATACAGATTTTTACCCATAGAACATCGAAGTTATTAGATTCAAGGCTTACTAGACGTGTTACAGGAGTGTCGACGTTTAAATAGGCACAGACCCCACAACCCAGACATAAATTGTAAAAAATGTTATAGTTGAAGATATTTAGGTATTAGAAAAAGAATCCTTGAATTCTCAGATAGATGTAAAATGTTAGGATGAGAAGTAGAGAGTTGGTGTTCAACAGATTTGAAATTAGCATTCAGACCATGGACCTTAGCAAAGTTTTAGTAAACCATCGTCTACGCAAACCACTCCCTTTAAAACAGAGATCACTAGAGCCCGTCATTAAATATATATATATATATATATATATATATATATATATATATATATATATATATATATATATATATATATATATATATATATATATATATATATATATATATATATATATATATAAATTGTTTGGTTCCGTTTGTGGTTAAGATGAAGGCGTTCATAGTAGGCTGGGTGTTCTTCTGGATCTTCTGTTTCCAAATTTTTATTTTCCTTCTTTTTCATCTTTGTAGTTTTCTTTTTGGAGACGAACTTCTTTTTGGGTTTTAGCTAAAACGACTTTTTACTAGAGTTTTTATACTTGGGATAGTTTTCTAAAATAATTTTTAGATTCTTGTTATTACAAAATATCTTTTATTACGTGGCATAGAATTAACATACAAAATAAAATACATTTTACATTTAAACATTTTGTTATACATTTTTATTCTTTTTTTTTTTATTACAATACATCAAAATTGAAAATATAAGAAACATGTTTTATTTACTAAATATTTTATAATATCTTATACATATAACATTAAATCTTTAAAATTATGTCAATATATAAAATAGTTATTGGTTAAATTGTACGCCAAACTTGGTTCTTTATTGAAGCAAAAGTGAATTAAGGAAATGCTGCCAAGAATGACTTTTTTTTACATTATTTGCTTTGTCTTTATAATGGACACATATTTTTTATGATAAATGTTATTTTGTTACATGTTTTAAAACTATATTTTTAACATAACACATCATTAAATTTTTTTTTCAAAATATAGCCCAATTGCTTAATTAAAATATGATTATAGTATATGATAAAGCGTTTTTCGTTGGAGTTTATTTTTAAGGAAACGTCACATTTTAACGTGAACCTATAAAAAGGTTCACTATATATCACATTCCTGCCAAAACACGGAGCGACTTATTTAAAAAAGTGTTCTCGGCGTGGAGGGTTTCTTCTTAAGGTTGGAACATCAGAGACATCAGTGACATAAGGGGTGTCATGGACATCGGATACATCATGGACATCAGGAACATCATAGATTTCTTGATATTATTCTTAGTGTTGACAGAAATTAGTCCCGTTAAGCTGAGGTTGGGATTCATTATTTTGACATTTTGAAACTGGTCTCAGTTTCGACGGAAAATAGTCACATTAAACTGAGGGTGGTAGACCTGTGATTAACGGCGTGATTGATATTCCCTTTTTTACTGGTCTGTATGTTGCTTGAATTTCCGTTTTTACTGG
>JABUQX010148249.1:0-2500 GCA_015478945.1 Trachelipus rathkii | reverse complement strand
TATATATATATATATATATATATATATATATATATATATATATATATATATATATATATATATATATATATATATATATATATATATATATATATATATATATATATATATCTTAATTTGTAAGCAGAAAAACATGTCGTACAACACTGATGGTAGATGATATACTTTTTGTGCTCAATATATATATATATATATATATATATATATATATATATATATATATTTATATATATATATATATATATATATATATATATATATATATATATATATATATATATATATATATATATATATATATATTGATTTTATTTATTTAATTCTATTTTTGCACATTTTAATTTTACATTATTATACGAGTTTATATTTTTGCCTATTGTTCACGACTTGCATAATATAAAACCGCTCCTGAATTTCAGAAATGAATAGAAAGTGTAGAAATGATCCTGACCGTTTTTGTTTCATTTGTGGGAAAGTCACTTTTCCCGAACAGAATATGAATATAACAACCTTTGTTAAAAAAAAGCTGCTTTGCTTACTTTGGAGTAAAGCTTGGAGATCAAGATAAAACCTTTGCTCCTCATGTCTGCTGCAAAACGTGCGTTGAAGGTTTAAGGAGTTGGAGCAAGGGAAAACAAAAGTCTCTTCCCTTTGGTGTTCCAATGGTGTGGAGGGAAGGCAAAAATCATGTTAGTGACTGTTACTTCTGCATGACGAATTTAGCAGGTATGGCATATTTATGATTGTTTTTTTTATTGTATTAAAAATGTAATATATACATTTGGTAGTAGAAATTGCATGTATGTTTGTTTTGTTTGCTTTTAGGAATAAATCGAAAGAACAAGCAACACGTGAAATATTCTGAAGTTCCATCTGCCATAAAACCGGTAGCTCATGGCCCATGAATTCCAATTCCCAATCATACAGACGAAACTTTCTTGACGCAAGACTTCGAGGACGAATTACATGATGCTGCTGTCGATGATGATGCTGATGGTTCCCTATGTATGAAGCCACTTCTGAGATGAATCACCCTAAGCCTTTAAGGCAATCAGAACTTAACAATTTGACTAGGAATTTGGGATTGTCCAAAGAATCTGCTTAATTGCTTGGGTCACGGCTTCGAGAACACAATTTGTTAAGTTCAGAAACAACATTTTATTGGTACCGCCATCGTGAAAGGGAGTTTCGTAAATATTTCACTGCTGACCAATCCAAATCTCTTACTTACTGCAATGATGTGATAGGTCTCATTAACGAATTGGGTGTGGAGTATGTTCCTGTAGAATGGCGACTGTTCATAGACAGTTCCACCAAAAGTTTAAAAGCAGTACTTCTTAACAATGGTAACAAGAAGGCATCTGTTCCTGTTGGTTTTTCAATGATGCTTATTGAAACATACGACAACCTGAAGCATCTGATTCAGGTTTTAAACTATGAAACACACAATTGGAAGATATGTGGAGACATGAAGGTAAGAATATATCTATATTTCAGAAAAATTTGTATCTTTATTCATTTGAGAAAGAAAGAGGGATCTTTTATGTTCAATACAAAGTAAATTAATTTACTCCATGTTTCTTTTTATAGGTAATATCTATTTTGCTGGGTCAACAAGCGGGTTACACTAAATATCCATGTTTCTTGTGTCTTTGGGACAGTCGAGCAAGTAAGGAACACTACACACGACGCCAATGGCCGATCAGAAATGAACTTGAACCAGGTCATCCCAATTTTTTGTTTCACCCTCTAATCGAACCTAAAAATGTTTTACTTCCACCTCTACATATAAAGCTTGGAATTATGAAGAATTTCATCCGAGCACTAAACAAAGATGGCGATGTTATCTGTTATCTGAAAAATGCATTTCCAAAACTAAGTGACGGTAAAATAGAAACAGGAATCTTCGACGGTCCGCAAATTAGAAAACTTTTTGCAGATCCTCACTTCACTGATGTTATGGTGAACAAAGAAAGAAGGGCTTGGCTCTCTTTCAGATCTGTCGTGACAAATTTTCTGGGAAATCGCCGAAATACAGATTACGAATATGTAGTAGACGAACTGCTGCAGAACTTTCAAGCATTTGGCCCAAACATGTCAATTAAAATGCATTTCCTTAGTTCCCATTTAGACTACTTTCCAGACAACTGTGGAGATTACAGTGAGGAACAAGGTGAGCGGTTCCATCAGGATATAAAAGTGATGGAGGAAAGATATCAGGGTCGCTGGGATGTGAATATGCTAGCAGACTACTGTTGGTGCTTAAAAAGAGATGATCATGATCATCTTCCTCTTAGACAACATAAAAGAAAGGCTATAAGAAAATCATCTACTCCTCAATAAGTACCTAATTGGTTGCTTTGTAGTAAATGTCAAATCATCATGTTTTTGGATTTAGATGTAATTGTGGATGTAAAGTTTTTATTGTTGCACCCTATTTTGTCAATGATATATATATATATATATATATATATATAGAAATTTTAAATTTTTCGTCTAG
>JABUQX010148248.1:15000-18020 GCA_015478945.1 Trachelipus rathkii | reverse complement strand
AGGACTAGAGTGTGGTGGGAACGCTTTGAAAATCTGCATAACATTGGCAGTAATGAAGAGGTGATAGTGAATGTGTGTGGGTTTGATGGTGCAAGAAGGAATAGGTATTTTGGGGATGAGGTCATTAGTAAGGAGGAGGTAATGGGTAGAGCGAGAAAGTTGAAGAATGGTAAATCTGCAGGTATAGATGAAATTACCGGTCAAATGATCAAGAAAGGAGGCGAGATGGTGATTGATTGGATTTGGAAGTTGTGTAACAAAGCGTTTATGGAGGGTATAGTTCCGATGGATTGGAGGAGAGAGTAGTAATAGTACCCTTATATAAGGATAAGGGAGAAAAGGGTAACTGTAGGAATTGTAGGGGAATTAGTTTATTAAATGTAGTAGGGAAGATATACTGGTATTTTGGTGAAAGAATGTCGAGGACTGAAGGACTGATTGTGAAGAGCAGGTGCGTTTAAAAGTGGTAGAGGATGTGTGGATCAAATCTTTACATTGAAACAAATGATTGAGAAAATGAGGGAGAAGAAGAATAAATTGTATTTAAGTTTTTTGGATTTGCAAACAGGCTTATGATATAATTAATAGGGAAGTTCTATGGCAGGTGTTGTGAATATATGGTGCTGGTGGTAAGCTTCTGAATGGAATCAAAAGTATGTATGACGATATTGAAGCGTGTGTAAAAATAAATGGAGTTGAAAGTAATTGTTTTAATATTAATAGCGGAGTGAGGCAGGGATTTGCTATGTCTTCTTGGTTATTCAATTTGTATATGGATGGGGTTATGAAAGAATTAGAGGTGGGGGGGCAGAGGATGGTGTTAGAATGATGGAGAATGGAAGAGATTGGAGATGCCCTACCTATATGCGGATGATTTGGTTTTGTGTTGCGAATCTGAGAGAGTTTGAGAGGATTGGTAGAGAGATTTGGCAGGGTGTATAAAAGAAGATGTTTGAAGGTAAACATAGATAAGATAAAGGTTATGGTTGTGAGTGAGGACAGACCTCGGTGTGAAGTTATGTTAGATGGTGAGCAGCTGGAACAAGTGTCTGAGTTTAAATATTTAGGATATATGTTGGATGTATGTTGGATGAAAAGGGAACGGATGATGCAGAATGTAGTAGGAAAGTTGGGAATGGCAGGAAGGTGGCTGCTGCAATTAAATCGTTGGTGGATGTAAAGAGACTAAGTCTTGAGTGCGCTAGGGTCTTACAGGAGGATATGTTTTTTAATAATAATGATAAATTTGATGTACAGAAACCAATAAATTACCTAAGATACCGTAGTCATAAACTAAAAGTTCCGTTAGGAACGGAGTAACGGAGTAACGGCACTTCGTTACTTTTATTTTCAAAGAAACGGAATAACGATAACGGAGCTACTTTTTCCGAGTAACGGAGTAACAGATAACGGAACTATTTTTTGAGTAAAGATAATCACATCTCTATATATATATATATATATATATATATATATATATATATATATATATATATATATATATATATATATATATATATATATATATATATATATATATATATATATATATATATATATATATATATATATATATATATATATATATATATATATATATATATATATATAAACTTCCAATATTCTTTTCTTTAAAACCTCCTAATCTTAATGTTTCCATACCAGAGATAAACTTCATATCACTGTATTCTCTTCTAATATCTCTTCAAGTCTTTCACAGAAAAGACTCCCCCTTCCCCTTCCCCTTCTACAGGGAGGAAACGCTTTTGTCACTTCTGTTATGCAAAATGTACTTCCTTGATTTCTCATGGAATGACTACTGCATCAATCAGAAGAGGTACCTCGAATTGTGCAGACTTCATAGCCGAGTTGATTCTCTCTGGCATAAACGCTTGCATTCAATAGTCTTTCTCTTCAGATAAACTAACAAATCCTGGTATAACTTTGCTCGTTCTCGTGCTATTCGCCGCAGGGACGCTGCCTTCTGGGTTTCCTTCGTATTCAAACCCCAGAAACTCAGGCAACTTATATTTCATCTTTGAATCGTGCAAAATCTACTCTTCGAAACACTAAAAAAAATAAAAAACATAGAAAATGCGATCATCTTTCTTGTTTTCCTTACGTCCTTTCTGGTATTTTTTGAAAAAAAGTAAACTCTTACTTTGCCTCTTCCTCTTTCCCTCCGTTATCTTATTCCGATGGCATAACTGCCGTTTTAACTTCTGCTAAATCTGAACTCTTCAAAACCTTTGCCTCTTGATTTCAACTTAGACAATTCGGTACTATTCTCCTTCTCCACCACATCCAACATGTTCAATCCCTCTTTTTCTCTCTCTCTCTCTCTCTCTCTACTCTCTCTCTCTCTCTCTCTCTCTCTGAGTTTAACACTAAGAAGGTGTTCTTTCCTGATGGTATTCCAATGTAGTTCTCAAAAACTTGTGCTTCAACTTACATTTAAATTTTGATAAACAATCTGGGTTTTCCATTCTACCTGATTCTGGGTCATCATCTGGGTCATCTTTCCCTTCTCTTTGATTCTGGGTCATCATATGGGTCATCTTTCCCTTCTCTCTGATTCTGGGTCATCATCTGGGTCATCTTTCCCTTCTATCTGATTCTGGGTCATCATCTAGGTCATCTTTCCCTTCTCTCTGATTGTGGGTCATCATCTTGGTCATCTTTCCCTTCTCTCTGATTCTGGGTCATCATCTGGGTCATCTTTTCATTCTCTCGGATTTTGGGTCATCATCTGGGTCATCTTTCCATTCTCTCTGATTCTGGGTCATAAGCCCTCCGTCATTTCGGTGAATCTTTTGCTGTGGCACTAGATAAAGTCTTCGATAAAGTCTGGCACGAAACTTTGATTTTTCAACTCTCTTCTTTCGGTATTTATCCTTCTTTCTGTGATCTTCTCTCTTGATTTCCTTTCCAGTCGTTCTATAGCTGCAGTTGTAGAAGGTCACTGTTCATCATTTAAACCTATTAATGGTGGTGTTACTCATAGTTCTGTCATATCCCCA
>JABUQX010148247.1:35000-44619 GCA_015478945.1 Trachelipus rathkii | reverse complement strand
GATATATATATATATATATATATATATATACATATATATACATATATATTATTTTTCTGCCGTGTTCTAGCCACCTAGGGCCGCCCTCATATTCTGCCGCCCTAGGCATTTGCCTAGTTTGCCTAGCGGTTAAGAGGTAGTGAATCGCAGTATGTAATATATCGGGAATGATGTATACGCTGGCATTTCTGGAGGGGGTGCAGCATATAGATTAAGCGAATGAGAACGACTATGAAGGGGGGGGGCCCCATTGCGGGATTGTCTAAACCATTTAATGGGATGTTTGTGGTATGCTAGTCGACGAATTGCTGAAATTGTGCAAAGGACCCTCAGGTGTAGGAGAAGGAAGTAAAGCATAGGTACCTGGTCTAGAAGTAGTAGGGACCGACGGTATGGTCAGGCTGGGAACCCACAGATGGTACTTGTTATTGATGTTGTTAGACTCAATTTTGGCTTAAACATCGTTTTTCTTTTAATAATTTTTCCATAAAAAATTTAACCGAAAACTTCGTCTCCATGCAATGAGCAGTATGGACAATAGCGAATGAAACATAAAAAGTGAACAGGATGGACTGGAAAAGGTATATTTCATACAGCAATCCTTCTCCCCACAATAGGTTACAGTCCAGAGACCCACACAACCTCCCGGACCCCACCCCGTAGGGTGGGCTGTGGATGTGGCCTCGGAAGATCCTCCCGAACTCTACGCCGGTTACCCACACCCGTGTACCAATAAGGCACCTTATATCTTCAATGTAAAGCCCAAGATTATATACCAAAGTGCAGAACGGCTTCCTCGCAGTAGCCAAGGCTCAGGTTCCCTACAATTGGCGGCCCAGTCAGAGGTGAGCCAAATGACTGGTTTTTCTCCTGCACCCCCACACCATCACGGGGAGAAGTGTGGGTGAAACAAACCCATGGTGGGAAAAGGTACTGATAGCCCAAGAGGTAGCATTTTAAAAGGGAGGCAAACCTTGTATAGATATTTAAAGGAACTAATGGGTGGGAATTTTTAAAAATCTAGAAACTGTGGATGTAGCTGTGGATTTTAAAAAGAAGGAAAATTATGAAAATGAGGGGAAAGAAAGAAGGTTGAAAGAAAGTGCATGTGATAAATGCTAATGCACGAATGCGTCGTAAATGCACATACACGTGAATCATCTTTCATTATTCTCACCGCTATACCATGCACAAGTTTGTACAAGAGCATAACACCACTATGAGAATCAATACACCCTTCCGGGCATATATAGGAGAGTATATATATATATATATATATATATATATATATATATATATATATATATATATATATATATATATATATATATATATATATATATATATATATATATATATGAAAAATCGGTGATGTTAATTGATAACGCCCATGGACAAATGTTATTTTATTTTTAGAACGTTTAAAAGCAACGTTATACCAAATATTTTGGTATACTACTAAAAAAGAAAACATTATCTTCCTGACAAAATTAAATATAACACTAAGACAAAGTAGTTCTTATATATATATATATATATATATATATATATATATATATATATATATATATATATATATATATATATATATATATCTATATATATATATACATATATAAAAAAATATATAAAATCTTTTTAAACGTGTTTTAATTCCCCTTCGAGAGTAAATACTAATTATGTGGAAATTGAACTTAAGGCCGGCTATCCCAAAGTCCAGTTAACTATTTGCCTTCCCAGCCGAGTTTTAATCCCCTTGCCCCCAGGAAGATAAACCCACTTGCTAAGTGGGAGGATTAAACCAGTGTCCTTTTCTCATGAGAGCTGGCTAGTCAACTTCCCACGCCACGAGACGTTCTATATATATATATATATATATATATATATATATATATATATTTTCTATATATATACATATATATATTTATATATATATATATATATATATATATATATATATATATATATATATATATATATATATATATATATATATATATATATATAACTTCTAAATTATCTTCAACAACTGTGTTTTCTGTAAAGACATAAAGTACCTGTTCTGATGTCACATTTTGCTATATCAAGAAGCCTTCAGTTCAGTAGAGACAAATTGGAAAACCTGTCCTGAATTATTACTGTCCTTAGTCATGTATGTTTTGATGCGCTGCATGACAACAAAAAAAAAAACAAAAAAACTTCTTTTACAACCAGATAAGCTCAAAGTGAGGCCTATAACAACTTGCAGCAGCTTTTATAAATCGGGGCTTGAAACGTTTCTGGCATCCGTCTTAAAGTTCTCTAATTTCAACTTCATTCTTTTCTTCTTTAATGTATTACGAATTAATTAAATCATTGAGTACGGAATTATTTGTATCTTTCATAAACTTCTCTATAATTTTCTGCCTACGCTGTTTAGATTCAACTTTAGAAAGGAATAGACTAGGGTTGGATAAGCAACGCACCGCACCACACCACACCACACCACACCACACCACACCACACCACACCACACCACACCACACCACACCACACCACACCACACCAGGGTAAGCGCACCACAAACTGCACCACACCAAAATTCATTTTTGTCGCACCGCACCGCACCGCACCACACCGCACAACTATGTTTCAATGCTCACCGCGCTCCATACCACGCACCACACCACCGCACCGGTACACTGGATTTGTGTGGGGCACCGCACCAAAATGTACGCACCACGCACCGCACCGCACCTGGTTCCTCGGCCAACCTTAGAAAAGACTAATTATGGCAAAGGCCGAATTTCCACATATTTGAAAAATTAATTGCAATATTGTGTATCAAATGGTAATAGACATTTGTTTTCCAATATTCGGGTTTTGTGTCGCAAGACATGTCCACCAAAATATCTTTACCGAAAGTTGACAGAGGTATTATATTCTGTCGGGTTTCTTTCTTTTATAAAGATTCTAACAGGTTCTAAAGTAATTTGGTGTTTGTCCTCGAAATGTATCATTCCGTCAGTACCTGTACCTGTTATTAACGCATTCCCTTGACCGTAAATAACTTTCTTACGTTGAAAGTACTTGTATAGTACATTTGCAATTAATAACGGGGGAAAAGCGAATAAAATAAGAACAGTATTTGATTTCGTAATGCAACTCAATAATTACCTTCACTAAACTCTTATCTTGAACCTCGTTAATTTCTTCTATCAGAACATTTTTAGTTATTTCATAATTGTTCGATACACTTATGGTTCATTAGGACAATTCCAAGGCCATAAATTCCAACAATTCCATAAATTGTGGGTAAGAATGAGGAATGTACTTCAGGTTTCCAACATTGTTCTGATTGAAGAAATCTGGATAAGAATGAATCAGAACCGTTCATAGCTTTGGACGTAGCTTTGAAACAGATTCCTGAGATGAAACTAATTTTGGTTCAACCGATAAACGAACAAAAAAATCAGAAAAAAATCGAAATTTCCAGTTGACAGACTTAAAAGACAAAACACACAGTCTGTAACTCTTAGAAGGACAGTTTATACCAGCTTTGGAATAGTCAAAACCCAAAAGTGCTACTACAACAACATTAATATATTCAAAGAGAACCAACTTTATCTACCTCCACTTGAAGTCTAACTGAGCCAATTCCATCTACTTCCATTGTAGGCCAAACAAAATCTATACCATCAACCTCTCTTGAAAGTCTTACAGAGCCAAGACTTAATCTGAATATAAGGGCTCCCCTTTGTAAGAGAAGGCTAACTAATAATTTCGAAATATAGAAAGAGATAGAAAAGCAAGTAGCAAAGGTGGTAATATAATTAACTGGATATTTTACATGTCACAGAAAAGGTGAAGGATGAAATATTAACTTAAAGGAGTGTGTTGAAAAGAAGTCTTTTTACAAAAGATTTACTTTTGAATACTTTTGAAAAAATTAATATTTAAGTTTCATTATTTTGAAAATACAAAAGTTAATTCTTTAACAAAAGAAATTTTAATTTATCTTCGAAAAAGATTGACAGCAATCTTACAAAAACAAAAACAGATTTTTCGACCCAGTATATATATATATATATATATATATATATATATATATTATTAGTATATATATATATATATATATATATATATTATTATATATATATATATATATATATATATATATATATATATATATATATATATATATATACATAAAGATATATAGTATACATATATATATATATATATATATATATATATATATATATATATATATATATATATTAGTGATGGACATGACATCCGCATCCGCATCCGCATCCGCATTTGCGGAACATCCGCATCCTCACTTAACGGCACATCCGCATCCGCATCCGCATCCTCTTTTGAAAAATGAGGATGTTGAGGATGTTTTCTACATTTGATTAAATGCATATAAAATAAATATTATTTGTCATCTTTATCATGGGAGTTTATTGGAATAATTGTTATTATTCTCTAATTTCTTGTATATATATATATATATATATATATATATATATATATATATATATATGGTATATATATATATATATATATATATATATATATATATATATATATATATATATATATATATATATATATATATATATATATATATATATATATATATATATATATATATATATATATATATATATATATATATATATATATATATTATATATATATATATATATATATATATATATATATATATATATATATATATATAAGAGGATGGTAATTTAGAAATCCATATTTGAAATGATGTTTTTATTCAACATAAGTAAAATATGCAATGAAAGTATAAAAGTAATAAAAGTCCCTTCTGTTGAGATACTCTCTCTTCGTAGGCGAATTGGTAGTCACAGCCTTTTCCAGCGCGTTTTCCACAATTGCCTCCGACTCTTCGTTTAGTGCGAAAATTTGTGATCGAAATTCAAGTCGCAGCCTTTTCCTTGAAGTTTATCGCTCTTGCCGGGATGATTTCTGGAGAGAGTATCTTGAGTGAGATTTTGATTTTTAATAATTTGATCTGACTGAAGAGTATCTCAAAAGGACGAGTTTATATATATTTTCACTTTGACTTATGCTAAAATTTTGCTCGCGCAAATCTTTGCATAAGTACGAACATAAATTAAAATTTTTACAAAGTTAATGGAGTGCTACATTACTTCCTGCGCTAAACACGGAGTGAGAAAGTATGTTATAATAATTATACAAGAAATAATAACTAAAATACATAATTATACTTTCAAATGCAAACATATCTAATTATGTCCGAAGACATAAGTAGACATATAAACATTTGAAGGCAAAAATAATATACAAGAAATGTAAATATTCAAATATGAGCATAACTGGTTACATCTGAAGATCTAAACATATATACAAATATTTGAATACATAAAAATACAATAATGTTATATATACAGAAAATAAAAGTTGCATTTAAACACAAGCATATTTGGTTATATCCGTTAGATATAAACAAACATACAAACATTTAAATACAAAAATATTTATACATAATTATGGATATGAAACAATTAAATTATTCACAAGTTAATTAAATAGGCCACATCGATCGAACCGTTGAATCCAGGGAAGGTCTTAGTATAAGGCGTTTCTAATGTATCCATGATTTGATCAATGCGCACGTAAATAGTTTTCAAAGCTGTAGTTACGAGAGAAACATTGCTTGACATATGTAGAGACGAAGTTGCTTGAAGTGTAGGTTCTTTATTTGAAAAATTTCTTCATACATAAAAGGAAGCGGTCACAGAACCATTTAGAATTCGAAAAGGAATCAAAGTTCGTAGTGGAATTCAAAATGAATTTCTGCCCATAATCCAAACTTAAATGATGAAAGAAATCCATACCGTAAAGAAAGTTACATATGTAGAGGCGAAGTTGTTTGAAATTTAGGTCCTTATTTGGAAAATTCTTCACACATATAAAAGGGAGAGGTCAAGCAGAACCATTTAGAATTGAAAAGGAATCAGAGTTCTGTAGCAATTCAAAATGAGTTTCGCCCATAATCCAAACTTGAATGATGAAAGAAATCCATACCGTAAAGGAAGTTTGCTATGTCTGACAATGAATCCTCGAACTGTGAGAGTTGTGAAAAGATGACCATAATCCAAAATTAGAAATGAAAATTGAAGTCCAGTATCGATAATGTTCGTTTGCTTGAGTCATTTTCTCCGAGTGTTCTGATTGGGAATTTTAGTATTATTTAGTTTTTTCATTTTCTTATATTTTGTTTACAGAAGAAGTGATCGAATTTCTGGATGTTCTTCTCCGGGTTCACCAATTATATAGGGTACGACTTGCTAGATTGGTGGCTTCTTTAAGAGCAAGCACCCTATATAAGAGGATGGTAATTTAGAAATCCATATTTGAAATGATTTTTATTCAACATAAGTAAAATATGCAATGAAAGTATAAAAGTAATAAAAGTCCCTTCTGTTGAGATACTCTCTCTTCGTAGGCGAATTGGTAGTCACAGCCTTTTCCAGCGCGTTTTCCACAATTGCCTCCGACTCTTCGTTTAGCGAAAATTTGTGATCGGAATTCAAGTCGCAGCCCTTTCCTTGAAATTTATCCCTCTTGCCGGGAGGATTTCTGAGTATATCTTGAGGAGATTTTCTCTGATTTTTAGCCAATTTTGACCACTGAAAGAGCACCTAAAATAATAGAGTTTGAAGAGACATCTGACTTATGTTGGTGTAAATTTTGCTCGGGCAAATCTTTTTAGTATTAACCACGAACATAAATAAAATTCTTTTACAAAGTTAATGGAGTTACATATATATATTATAGGTATATATATATATAGGTGAGCATGTTATATATATATATATATATTATTATTATATATATATGTATATATATATATATATTATTATATATATATATATATATAATTATTATAAAAATATATATTATATATATATATATATATATATATATATATATATATATATATATATATATATATATATATATATATATATATATATATTATATATATATGTTGATAAGAGAAATAAATTTATATATGCAAACATGTGTCGATTTATATATATATATATATATATATATATATATATATATATATATTCATATATATAAAAATATATAGATACAAGATATATATATATATATATATATATATATATATATATATATATATATATATATATATATATATATATATATATATATATTAGGATGTGCAGAATAGTGAAAAAGCCGAATACCGAATACCGAATATTCGGCTAAAAGTATTCGGCCGAATACCGAATATTCGGCCGAATAGTCACTTCGCTATTCGGCCGAATAGTTATTTCAAAGTTCGGTCATCCATTTAGGAAAAAATAAAGAAAACTTACACTGGTCAACAAAAAAGGTGAAATTTTTCTTGGATGGACTTTTGTAGCAGATATATAGTAATTCGGAGGTGCTGATTCCATATATATTCTCGGATTTGCTGTATCACACCCCGTTTTCGGGAAGCATGTGGTAACTTTAGTACGTCTACATGTATGGATGCCAATGACCTGGATGATGTCTATCATCCATCTGAAATACAGTCGGATGGTCCGTCATTGTTCACCTAGGGTGAACTGAACGATCTTGTATGAGAGTTGTATTTGCCGAAGTTGTCCTGAGTTGTTGGCTTCGAGGTTGCATGAAAAATGACTACTGGACCATGGCACAAGAGTAACATTTTATCGTAACAGAGAAGCAGAGCTGCGGAGGCTCTTCCAGTCAGATGGTAACCTTGTGTATTGCAGTGAAGTTGCAGGCCTACTACTGGCTATGGGACTCCCAGCATACGATGCAGGTGAGTGGACTGTTTATTGACACTTCCAAGAGTAGTTTAAAGTGTGTGTTGTTACACAACGAACAGGTATGCTTGGTTCCAGTAGGGCACTTGGTACAGATGTAGAAAGAGGCAAAACTGACAGTTTGAGGCTACACATCTGGTACATGGTTTGGTACTATGCGCTGACCTCAAATAGTAAACATTTGCTCAGTCACAGCAGGTTTCACCTTAAATATACTGCTTCCAAAGTTATTGGGACATTAAGGTAAAGGATCCCTGGACCAAAAGAGAATGGCACCGAGGGAAACCTTGACGCCAGGTGACAGGAACATCGTACGTGAACCACTTGTACAGAGAGAAAACATCATCTTACCTCCACTACACATAAAACTTGGTTTGATGAAACAATTTGTGAAGGCCCTGGACCATGATGGTGAATGCTTCCGCTATATATGCTCAACATTTCCTGGTCTGAGTGACGAGAAGAAAAAAGCTGGGATATTTGATGGCCCACAAATACGGACACTTCTCCGTGATGCTGCCTTTGCTACAACAATGACTGTGTTAGAGGCAAGAGCGTGGAATGCTTTTTCAGATGTAGCACAGAATTTTCTGGGGAACAAGAAAGCCGAGAACCACTAACATTGTACAGGAACTGCTAGACAGTTTTCATTCTCATGGATGTAGAATGAGTATAAAGTTGCACTACTTACATTCTCCCCTAAGAAAATTTCCGGATAACCTAGGCGATGTTAGTGATGAGCAGGGTGAACGCTTCCATCAAAATCTAAAGTTCATGGAAGTACGAAGGAGTATCAATATGATGGCCGACTATTGTTGGAGCTTGATGAGGGATATTCCAGAAGCTATGCACAGTAGATCGTCTACGAAGAGAAAGTTACTACCATCGTAGGTATGTTTACATTAACTAAACCCATTCTTTCTATTACATTCATTGTTGTCCCATATTACTCTTTATTCATAGTTGTATTATATGTTTAACATATATCTATCAAAGACATGTATCATATCATTGCGATTTGTTTCTCTCCCTTCATATATCCAAAATATATATATATATATATATATATATATATATATATATATATATATATATATATATATATATATATATATATATATATATATATATATATATATATATATATATATATATATATATATATATCTAAATAATTGTGAGACACTCTTTAAAAAATAAAAAAAATAAAATTTTACAAATCTGTGTTACACAATATCTCACAAATGCGATGTGATATGCAAAAACCGATTACATTTTTGGAATCAGCACATCAATAATCAATTGCAAAACCCCGTCCAAGAAATTTCATGTTTACCAGTGTTATATACAAAGTAATAAAACAAAAAGTAAATAACTATTTCTTACCTATAGCAAACCATTCACATTTTAAAAATAATTAAATGAAAATTGAAAAGTTTCGTAGTTAAAGATATTAAACTAAACTTCATTTGAATAAACTCTAAGGTTAAAATGACAGAACATTAGCAGTTCTCCATTTTCAGGGGATAACCTATTTCTTGTGGCTTCATAAATATTTCCTCCTGTTCTGATGACGGTGGAGCTGAAAGGTATTTTATTGCTAGTTTTTTCAAATTCATAAAACTATTTCCAGTGTTTTTCCACCAATTGAAGGGAATATCATTGTCTTCACTGGTCAAAGTAGGCAAACTTATATATTTGTTTATTTTTTGATGTAATTCCGTATGTAGCCTTTTACTTTTATGTACAATAATCACATCGTC
>JABUQX010148247.1:15000-17500 GCA_015478945.1 Trachelipus rathkii | reverse complement strand
GAGATGGTTTGGTCATGTGGAAAGGATGAACGATAGTCGGTTGGTTAAGCGGATGTATAGTGGAGAGTGTGTTGGGAACCGACCGGCTGGGAGACCGAAGAGAAAGTGGATTGAGTCGGTGAACGAATGTCTGAAGGAGAGAAATGTGAGTTTGGCAGAGGCGAGAATAAAGGTGCATGATAGGAGAGAATGGCGGGGCTTTGTATGGGGGCATGGTTGTGGCCCACCTGGGCCAGGGGATGAACCCTTACATTGACGATTTACCATAGTGAGGGTCCGTCGTGGTCCCATGAAGCTTTAGGGTGGATTTTCTGTCTGTGACGAGCTTTCACTAATTAATGGTACAGAGGGGGCGGTAAGGCTGGGCTTTCTTTTCGACATTTGTCATACTCTTCTACTGCTTTTCTTTTCCGATGCTTGTAGCGCTCCTTACTCCCAATCTTGGGAAAATAAGGTAGATGAAGAAAGAAGAAAGAAATATATATATATATGTATATATATATATATATATATATATATATATATATATATATATATATATATATATATATATATATATATATATATATATATATATATATATATATATATATATATATATATATATATTTATTTATTTATTTATATATATATATATATATATAATTAAAGAAAGAATAAATTATATAACATTTATACCATTGCTTGCTCAGTATTTTATTAAGTATATTAATTATCTGTTTTTGCCTTTCCAATGACTATTTACAATTTAAGAAAAATATATAAACAAAGATTTGAAATTTGTTTCACTTCGTGCTGGTGAATTCCCCAGTTTTCCTTTCCATATCATCTCGATCAGCACAATAATCAGTTAGCCTTCTTCATTATGAAGCAGAATTCGACGAAGTGCCCTCACACGAAGAGCAGTCTGAGGAGTCTGACCATAAAGTAGTCATTGCCCTTCTATTTTCTATTTTACAAGCTTCATCCCCATTGCAGTATGAACTATAATCATCATCCGAATCTTCGCTATAATATGAGTCTATCATATCTGGAGCTGGTTCGAAGATCGAAAGAAATTGGGACGTTAAGGACTTAAAAAATGTAATTATCCAGAAATCCTTAGGATTCGGGCTCGAAGTGTTTGGACTTATGTTGATGGCTTCAGCAGAGGAATTTTGGGGTGTCATTGAGAGTATTGTTGGAGATTCTTCTTGGAATGCTACAGTGCTTGCTTCCATTTTACTTACAATAAAAACTTGGTGTTCTCTCCCAAGACGTGTAAGGGACACTAATAATATTTTCAATCTAACTTTTTTAAACCCTTAAATTTGATAAAAATTAAAATTAAAAATTGAATTTAAAAAAAAGAAAATAAATATATAATTTTCTTTGTACTTTTATACAAAGCTCAAAAAAATTTGAAATCTATACATTTTTAGTATCTCAAATATATATATATATATATATATATATATATATATATATATATATATATATATATATATATATATATATATATATATATATATATATATATATATATATAGCATATATAGTATATATATATCTATATATATATATATATATATATATATATATATATATATATATAAGTTAATATTAGCTTAGGACGCTAATTAATATTTATTATAGTAATGCCTTTGTAAATTAGATGGTCGAGAAAATCACTTGAGATTTAGCATATTTAATATTATATGCTAAATCTCAAGTGATTTTCTCGACCATCTATTACAATATTATTATTATAATAATAATAATATATATATATATATATATATATATATAGTATATATATATATATATATATATATATATATATATATATATATATATATATATATATATATATATATATTTGGAACCTTAAGTAAACCATGGTCCTCAAAATAATTTAGTATTGGAAAGGTTGGTAATAATTTTTATAGCAAAATTAAAATTAAAAATTCGATTTGCTATAAAAAGAACTTACTTTTTTTATTTTTTGAGCTTCAAATTGATTTATTTTCAAATTCATTTTATTTAATTTTTGTTTATTTCGACGTAAATATTTATTATTTGTGTCCACAATGTTGTATGTATATATAGTATATATATATATATATATATATATATATATATATATATATATATATATATATATATATATATATATATATATATATATATATATATATATATATATATATATATATATATATATATATATATATATATATAGATGGTCAGATTTTTTTAATGCTCACAGTATGTAACTAGAGAACGGCAGGTCCTACAGTAAAACAAATTTTAAATTTGGAAGTAACCGAACGTTCAGAAGAAGAGGTTTAAACTTTTTTTTTTTTTTTTTTTTTTTTTTTTTGAAGTAAATTTTTTTTTTTTTAGCTAAAGGAATACCCTAGGGTAAAACCGTAAAGATGGCAGGAGTCGGTCTCGGCCTCCTGTATAGGACGACGGGGACTAATCCCTCCTCCGGGGATGGTCTCCGGAACCCCCGCTC
>JABUQX010148247.1:0-5000 GCA_015478945.1 Trachelipus rathkii | reverse complement strand
AATAAAAATTAAAAATAAAAATTAGAAATTTGTTTATGAACCAATCGCAACGTTTCTTACATTTCGACGTATAAAAATGTAGCGTGGCTTTCTTTCGAAAACAGCCGTTGAAAATTTTGAATTTTGAAGAGCATATCCGCAATTTGTCCGATAATTTCCTGATCTATCTGACCTAGACCGTTTTCGCTTTTGTCATTTGTGCTTACGCTCGCTCGGTAAGATATGCTTACACAGTTTTAGCACGAATTTCGTGCAAAAACGACCGCGATTTCTTACGAAGTTTACTTTTGTTTACAAACAATTGGAATCAGCTGTTGTGATGGAGCCCATCGATTTGGAATAAACAGAAATAAAAACATAACAAATGGTTTATATTACAAATAATTGATCAACTATCTTGTTTGTTTACATTTTTCGTAAGAACGTGCTTAAATTCGGCAAGCACGGGAAATAGCAACCTTACAGAATTAAGGAAATTCCTTACGTTTGGTAAGCATTTCTTACAATTTTTCGCTAAGTTTGACAAAAACGAACGCAAACTCGAGCATTTCTTACGTTTCGTAAGCACAAATGCAAAAACGAAAACTGCTGTATTGTAAAGTCGTTTTCGTTTTTGCATTTGTGCTTACGAAACTTAAGAAATGCTTGAGTTTGCATTCATTTTTGTCAAACTATGCGCATAATCGTAAAAAATGTCGAATTTAGGACGTGCTTACGCAAAAATGTAACAAACAATATGGCGACGTGGTAGGCCCGTTTGAATTGATGAATGTTTCATTCAATAAAATAAACTTTAAATATAATTTCTTCCAAATGGATAAACTCCATCACAATAGTTGATCAATTATTTGTAATATAAACCATTTGTTATGTTTTTATTTCTGTTTATTCCAAATCGATGGGCTCCATCACAACCTGATTCCAATTGTTTGTAAACTAAAGTAAACTTCGTAAGAACACGGTCGTTTTTTTGCACAATATTTTGCTAAACTGTGTGAAATTCCTTACCGAGCGTAAACACAAAAAAAAAAAAATATATATATATATATATATATATATATATATATATATATATATATATATATATATATATATATATATATATATATATATATATATATATAGTTATTATATATATATATATATATATATATATATATATATATATATATATATATATATATATATATATATATATATATATATATATATATATATATATATATATATATACATATATATATATATATATATATATATATATATATATATATATATATATATATATATATATATATATATATATATATATATATATATATATATATATATATTTATATTAAGAATTTGTCTGAATCTGAAATCGATATTTATCGATATTTGTTACAAATATCGAGGAAACCCATTTGGGAATGAACTAGATGTTGTGACATGGGCTATATTCCTTTTGGGCATTATTTGACCGTTTCAAATTAAAATATCTATATATAAATACTAAACGTCATTAATTTTTAACATCTGAAGAGTGAGGTCCACATAATTTTTTGTTCCTATTTTAAAAAATTTATTTCAACTTTGTGAAAATGATTATAAAGTTTTAGCATTCTTGCAACATTTTGTTTCATAGTAGTTTAAAAGGTTTGTGAAAAGTGTTAGAAAAAATTAAAATTACGTAAATGATTTTATAGTTTGTTTCATAGTAGATAAAAAAGTTTGTGAAAAGTGTAAGAAAGAATTGAAATTACGAAAATAGGAGGAAAGCTTTATTTTTATGTTAATAGTAAACATTGGCTCCAAGTATACTGTTTTCGCAAAATATTATTACTGGATTTATCAAATTTTTTAGATTTACAGGTAACAACTCTGTCAGTTTTGATTTAACTTTAAATATGGATTTATACGACCTATTTGCTTTTTTCATCAAATATTGTCATTTTGACTTTTTTTTAATAAAATCTAGTGCCTTCATTTTGAGTTGGCAACATTTAACAAAACATCGAATGGAGTTTGCTAGGTTGTGGAATGGTTTAACTTTTTCCGTAAGCTATATATATATATATTTATATATAGTATATATATATATATATTTATATATGTTTGTATTTTTATCTATTTTTTTAGTATATATATATATATATATATATATATATATATATATATATATATATACTTTTACGGCACAGTGAGTCAACGAGCCCCCTAAAATGGAGTATTAACCCTTTTTAGGGGGCTCGAGCCGATGGGGGACGGAGGGGGGGACGTTTCATACCCCGGAGGGGATGGTCGGAGGAACCCCCAAAGACCAAAGAGCGGGGGTTCCGGAGACCATCCCCGGAGGGGGGATTAGTCCCCCCGTAGTCCACCTAGAGGCCGAGAGACCCCGACTCCTGACATCGGGGCGGACTACCCGTGGGTATTCGTTAGTGATATACCCCAAAAAACAATAAATCCCAAAATGAGTACTTTTGGGACATTTATTCGCAACAATCTATTCGTACTCTATAAATCTCAAAACCATTTGGGACATTTGATTTACTATATATATATATATATATATATATATATATATATATATATATATATATATATATATATATATATATATATATATATATATATATATATATATATATATATATATATATATATATCGATATATACACTCATCGATATATCGATATTTATCGATATATCGAATATCAGATCAGACGAAATGTTCAGCTTTACCTTTTTGTGGTTATATATATATATATATATATATATATATATATATATATATATATATATATATATATATATATATATATATATATATATATATATATGGTGCAAGAAGAATAGGTATTTTGGGGATGAGGTTATTAAAGGAGGAGGTAATAAGAGAAAGTTGGAAGAATGGTGGTAAATCTGCAGTATAGATGAAATTACTATGAAATGGGATCAAGAACGGCACAGATGGTGATTGGATTGGATTTGGAAGTTGTGTAATAAAGCGTTTATGGAGGGTATAGTTCCAAGGGATTGGAGGAGAGCGGTAATAGTACCCTTATATAAGGGTAAGGGGAGAAAAGGGGAACTGTAGAAATTATAGGGGAATAAGTCTATTGAGTAAGGAAGGTATATGCTGGTATTTTGTTCGAAGTGTGTCGAGTGACTGAAGGACTGATTGGTGAAGAATTAAGGTGCGTTTAGGAGTGGTAGAGGATGTGTGATCAAATCTTTACATTGAAACAAAATGATTGAGAAAATGAGGGGAGAAGAAGAATAAATTGGATTTAGGTTTTATGGATTTTAACAGGCGTATGATAGAGTTAATAGGGAAGCTCTATGGCAGGTGTTAGTGATATATAGTGTTGGTGGTAGGCTTCTGAATGGAATCAAAAGTATGTATGACGATAGTGAAGCGTGTGTAAGAATAAATGGTGTCAATGGTGATTGGTTTAGGATTAATAGCGGAGTGAGACAGGGTTGTGTTATGTCTCCTTGGTTATTCAATTTGTATATGGATGGGGTTATGAAAGAATTCGAGGTGGGATGGCAGGAAATGGTGTTAGAATGGTGGAGAATGGAGATGAGTGGAGGGTGCCCTACCTATTATATGCGGATGATTTGGTTTCTGTGTGGCGAATCTGAAGAGAGTTTGAGAGGATTGGTAGAGAGATTTGGCAGGGTGTGTAAAAGGAGGGGCTTGAAAGTAAACGTGGATAAGAGTAAGGTTATGGTTGTGAGTGAGGACACTCCTCAGTGTGAAGTTATGTTGGATGGTGAGCAGCTGGAACAAGTGTCTGAGTTTAAATATTTAGGGTATATGTTGGATGAGAAGGAAAGTTGTGAATGGCAGGAAGGTGGCTGGTGCAATTAAATCGTTGGTGAATGTAAAGGGACTAAGTCTTGAGTGTGCTAGGGTCTTACATGAGGGTATGTTGTTACCTGTGTTATTGTATAGTAGTGAGACTATGGTCTGAAATAAGAAGTATAGATCTAAAGTTCAATGTGTTCAGATGGACAATCTTAGGGGTGTGCTAGGTGTGAGAAGAATTGATAAAATGAGGAATGAACTTATTAGAGAGTATTGTGGTGTGAAGAAAGGGGTAAATGAGAGAATAAATGAAAGTATGTTGAGATGGTTTGGTCATATGGAAAGGATGAATGATAGTCGGTTGGTTAAGCGGATGTATAGTGGCGAGTGTGTTGGGAACCGACCGGCTGGGAGACCGAAGAAAAAGTGGATTGAGTCAGTAAACGAATGTTTGAAGGAGAGAAATGTGAGTTTGGTAGAGGCGAGAAGAAAGGTGTATAACAGGAATGAATGGCGGGGGATTGTGAGGGGGTATGGTTGTGGCCCACCTGGGCCAAGGGATGAACCCTTACATTGACGATCTACCATAGTGAGGGTCCATCGTTGTCCCATGAAGCTTTAGGGTGGATTTTCTGACTGCGACGAGTTCTCACTAATTAATGGTACTGAGGGGGCGGTAAGGCTGGGCTTTCTTTTCGACTTGTCATGTTCTTCTACTGCTTTTCTTTTCCGATGCTCGTTACGCACCTTACTCCCATTCTTGGGAAAATAGAAGGAAGATAAAGAAATATATATATATATATATATATATATATATATATATATATATATATATATATATATATATATATATATATATATATATATATATATATATATATATATATATATATATATATATATATATATATATATATATATATATATATATATATATATATATATATATATATATATATATATATATATATATATTAGTTAAATAAATAAATATAGCAAATAAAAATATATAAATATATATATATATTTAATAGATATATATATATATATATATATATATATATATATATATATATATATATATATATATATATATATATATATATATATATATATGAAGGGAGAGAAAGAAATCGCAATGATATGATACATGTCTTTGATGGGTCTGTGTGAAACATATAATACAACTATGAATAAAGAG
>JABUQX010148246.1:7500-10000 GCA_015478945.1 Trachelipus rathkii | reverse complement strand
TATATATATATATATATATATATATATATATATATATATATATATATATATATATACCTATATATATATATATATATATATATATATATTTGATGGGGAGATAATTTTCAGACCGCTTTCAAACTTGGAGCACATATATCTGGTAGTGTCAGCTTTATTGCTTTTTTTTTTAATACCGCTACTACCCCTGCAGGTGGGTGTTGAGTTCTTTAACTTGGATATGACCATAGCTAGGTGGAAAATAAGGTGCCGACGTGTTTTAGCGAAGGAATTAGAGTCTGAGCTGACTTTTTGATGCGGATCACGTTGCGGTTCCGGCACCGGTGTTCGAGCCGAATCTTAAAATCTGTATGCAAACGTATGATCCCCCGAGTAAGGTGTTCCCTATGGCTCCATAGAACTTGATTTTATGGGTTTCAACTCCCTCAAGGATGTCTAAGGACCCCCCTTAGGGGTTCCAGATTTAAAAAAAAGAAATAAAGTACATGGTGCATAGCTGAAGAAGGAGTAGGAGTCCGAGAAGGAGTCGGACCGACTTCTGAGTGGAGACAGAATGGAACTGGAGAGGGAGGTGAAAGGAGCAGTGCGGTGCTTGAATCAAATCTTGCTTTAGAATTGATGTATGTTACATCAAACTCTATGTAATGAAGGATTCTGAGATCGAATACGTTGTTCTTATTTATCTAGTAGTAGTAGTAGTAGTGTGTAGTAGTAGTAGTAGTAGTAGTAGTAGTAGTAGTAGTAGTAGTCACCATGGTCAATCCTATTTTATTTAACGGGTTACGTTATTCTATAACGTTATGCAATATATTCCGTGTTCTACGCTTAGCCCTTACACTTTTAATAAAATGTTTACTTCATTTATATTTTTAATTTTCATATAACCCGTTTTATAAACTTAGAGCCCAACATTTTATTTTAACTGAAACATTTTTATTTATTTGGAGAAAATTTTTCATTATTAAAATGATTTTTAAACATTTATATTTTTCAAAAAATTAGATTTTTTTATTTATTAAAAAAGTATTTTATTGTCAATAAAGTAAATAAAGTAATATCACATACGCCCACAGCCCCCCTTCCCGCAGGCCTTGCGCTATTATTTTAGTGCTTTAAGTCATATTTGAACATACATTTTATGAAAATAACTTCATTGTTTATTGAACATTGGAAAAGGTTTAAAATTTTATTTTATTAAAAATATGTTCTTTATTGACCCTAAGGCAGTAAATCAATAAAGCAGTAGAGCAAACGCCCGACATCATCCCCCTCCCTGCAGACCATGCGTATTGCTTTACTGCTTTAAGTCATATTTGAACACACATTTTGTGAAAATAACTTCATTTTTCATCGAACATTGGAATATTCAAGGTGATCATTACATGTAACATGTAAATTATATATGCCCGAAGGAGACATTCTATTTTTGCACTATATTCTATAACTGTTCACTCACCAAAGGTTATATCACAACTGATCTCTTTCCCACCCTATCCGTCATAATATAATGAATGATGTCATTACGAAGAGCTGATTGGTGCATTACAGCCAATCCAGGGATAGGGATGACGAATAAACATTTGATAAGAGGCAGATGTACAAAGTCCATGATATTTCAGTTTCGTAATGTGTGTCATGTTGTAAAGACGGTCTTCATTGGCTGATGGCGATCATAGGTGAGTTATATATATATATATATATATATATATATATATATATATATATATATATATATATATATATATATATATATATATATATATATATATATATAAACTTCTTTATGCACAGGAATTGAAAAAAAGTTTTTACTTTAAAATATTTTTATTACATATTTACTATAATTTTAAATATACAATATGTGCATACGAATAAATAAACTTTATCTCCAAACATAAACATCTTGATTATTAACGGTTATCATTGTTACATATTCTCCAGATATCTCATTTCTTATAGTTGTTATTATATAGTTGATCAAACGCTTCTTTGAACGTTCGTCAAGATCTTGATCGGCTAATGTACGTATTTCAACTGAAATTTTTAGATGAATATTGTATAAAATATCGCATATGGAAAATAGGATTGTCAGGAAAATGTAAAACAAGTTTTTATTTCAAAACATTTATAATATAAGTACTACCACGCTATGTAAATAAATATGGATAGTGAGACTGCCATCTCTTTCCAACTTTAGAAGAAAGCGTTACTCGAATTTCATTTTTTGAACAATGTTGTCAAACTTCTTTTCTGACGTAAGCCAGAAGAAAATGAGGAAGAAACAGTAGAAAGAGCAGCAAAATATGAAACAGAATATATTGACTCCTTTTGCGGAGATGGTGCAGCATTTCTTCTGTTTTTCATACACTGTTCCCAGTGAAGATGGTTTTAATTTAACAATTCTAACAATCTTCTTAAGGACCTGCTTCATATACCATGAAAGTCGTGTCGTCATAGGATTTCATGAGATTTTCAGAAGAAAACTCCGAAATAAAGTATG
>JABUQX010148245.1:17500-18560 GCA_015478945.1 Trachelipus rathkii | reverse complement strand
TTTCATTGAATTTCGTCCCTTCGCTCCTCTAAACTACAAAATTGCTACCATAAAGACTTTAGTTCACCGAGCATTTAAAATATCGTCTGACTGGACCCTTTTTGATATAGAAATTAAAAGAATAACGCAGAATCTAATAAACAATAACTTCCCCCAATATATTATAGAGAAAACTATAAAGAACACTTTAAATAATTTATTTGCCAATAACATCAATGAAAACAAAAACGATAAGCTCGTAGTATATTATAAAACTGAAAATATTAGTCATAAAAAAGGGTATGAAAGCAAATTGAAGCAAAAGACGGGAAGAAGCTTATATTAAGATCTTACTATAAGCCATTGAAACTGAGCTCGTGCTTCTCTACTCGTGAAGCGCTTTCGGATGGTGAGAGTAGTAACGTTGTGTACCAATTTCAATGTTCTGAAAGTGGATGTAACGCCGCTTATATTGGATACACAACGAATACCCTCAACATGAGAATGTCGCAGCATAAGTATAAGCCGAGTAAAGTATTTCAACATTTTAAAGAAGAACATAACAAAAATCCCGATAACAAAATAAAAGAAAACTTTTCCATCATAACAAGAAAGAATGATTTTTATGAATTGCGTCTAGGGGAATCATTGCTCTTAAGGAAACACAAACCAGTAATAAATATAAAATATAATGAAATGTCCAATTTTTTAAACATATTTAAATAACAAAAAGTCAATGCATGTTAACTTTTCTAACTTTTTAAAATTATTAATTTTATTTATTTATTTTTGTTATTAGTTTAAACTATATTTATATTATAAAAATTGTTAAAATCTGAAAATAAAACTATTCCTTGAAAATGTCCGAAGTATACGGACGAAAGCTTGGTACATTTATGAAATCAATAGTTTTATTTTACTCCAGAATAATATTGAAGAAAATTTCTTCTGTAGAAAAAAGTACTTTCAGGAGGCTTGAAAAAGCATCAAAATCATACATCAAAATAATAATAATAATAATAATAATAATAATAATAATAATAATAATAATAATAATAATAATAATAATAATAATAATAAT
>JABUQX010148244.1:0-14441 GCA_015478945.1 Trachelipus rathkii | reverse complement strand
ATACAGTACACACAATGTAATAATAATAAGTAATATATAATATAAATATAATAACTATATAATATATTTTCATTTAATAACTAATAACAAATAATAATAATTAATAAGTATATAATATATCTTTTAATTAATGATAACTAAAGTAAATGAAAGAACTTTGTAAAGAATAAAGTTTACAATAAACTGACTTTCAAGTAAAGATAGCATTTGGTATGCTTGAGTTGAAGACTCACTGTTAGACACGTCTTGTATATTTCGGGTGGGGGGTTCTGACCCCCAACCCCCCCCACCACCGTACGCCCTTGTATATATATATATATATATATATATATATATATATATATATATTATACATATATATATATATATATTATATATATATATATATATATATATATATATATATATATTATATACATTATATATATATATATATATACAGTATATATATATATATATATATATATATATATATATATATATATATATATATATATATATATATATATATATATATATTATTATTATTATTATTATATATATATATATATATATATATATATAAATATATATATATACATTCCTCCCACTCTTCGTTCCATGATTATTCTTCAAAAGATTTTTCCACTCTGTAAATTTTACAACTGTAAAACATTTTATAGGGCACACACACACACACCTACGCACACACACCTGCACACACGCCTACATACACACCTACATCTTCACACACACCTAAACACACATATAGTATATATATATATATATATATATATATATATATATATTTATATATATATATATATATATATATATCTATATATATATAGATATATATATATATATATATATATATATGGGCTTTACAATTCAAATCATCTACTGAGATAGGAATAAATCAAGTTTAAAAATAAAATTAATGGTCGATATGTCCCGTTGACCTGTCTGAATGTTAGATGTCAATGAAATGAACAAATGAATGAAGAGTCTTCCATTGTTCAAGATGATATTAGTGGAGTAATAAAAGAGTAAGAATATCGGGTAAGTCAAAGAAATTTTTAGAAAAATGACATCAAAATACTTGAGTTTTCTCCCGAATGGTATATATATATATATATATACATATATATATATTATATATATAGTTAGTTAGTTATGAAGATATATATATATATATTGTTATTATTATTATAAAGGGTTACATTATATATATATATACATAGACATATATATGGATATATATATATATGTTATAGTTATATATATATATATATATATTATATATATTGTTATTGTTGTTGCTATATTTGTTGTTATGCTATAAGAAGAAGAAGTAATATATATATTTATATATATATATATATATATATATATATATATATATATATATATATATATATATATATATAAGTAATTTTATTATTATTATTATTATTATTATTATTATTATTATTATTATTATTATTATTATTATTATTATTATTATTATTATTATTATTATTATTATTTGCCAGTTAAATTGTTTCATATTATAATAAAACTTAATACCCAAATTAGATTATACTATATTTTCCAATAAAAAAAGTTCTGCATCTATTATAAAAACTTTTATATATTTTTAGTTATTTGCCAAGTTCTTAATCTAACCATATTTAACAAAACTCATTATAACCTTGCCTCCCTAGCTCTACCGCAATCGTTCTCAAGCGGACACAGGCCTAAAATTGCAAACTAATATATATAGCATATATATATATATATATATATATATATATATATATATATATATATATATATATATATATATATATATATATATATATATATATATATATATATATATATATATATATATATATATATATATATATATATATATATATATATATATATATATATATATATATATATATATATATAAAATAACTCCTTGAGTGAATCTTCACTTACCAGGATTAGATCCCGGGCCCTCGCGAACGGTATGCCATTTTGAAGGGAAATTTTATTTGGACTGTGGGAAAATTAAATTGCTTTTGCTAGCTCTGGAAACCCTTTCAGTTGGTTAACAGCCTCTGAATTGTGATTTATTTTAACACAAGACGTCCAATGCAATAGGGTAGAATGGGTTTATCCCGCGCGTGAATAAAATGTGTTATACTTATTTCTGACACTTTATTTTGACATTAACATTCCTAATAACACATTTTAGTGTTCTGTGTAAGTTTATAAAAATCGATGAAGATAGGTTCTCGCTTACAATTGTCGGAGGCGGAAAAAATATTTATCAGCTCCTCAGCCATGACATCAAATCCAGCGTCCTAGCGTCAGTTATTTTCTCTTGGCTGAAACGTCTCTCAAGATGAAAGGAGTAATAAAGGGAGTCGTCGTGAGTATAGGTATAAATAGTCTTTGCCAGAGCATTTGGTCGAAAATGAAATTGGTTATTAAACATAATAAAAACCTTGGCTTGGCTTGGCTTGGCTTGGCTTGGCTTGGCTTGGCTTGGCTTGGCTTGGCTTGGCTTGGCTTGGCTTGGCTTGGCTTGGCTTGGCTTGGCTTGGCTTGGCTTGGCTTGGCTTGGCTTGGCTTGCTTTGTTTTGCCTTGCCTTGCCTTGCCTTGCCTTGCCTTGCCTTGCCTTGCCTTGCCTTGCCTTGCCTTGCCTTGCCTTGCCTTGCCTTGCCTTACCTAATTCATTTTCGGCCAAATGTCCGAACACTGGATAGGCGATGAACTGATAGGGATTATTAAAGAAAGATATAATAGAGTTGTGCACAACACACAATCATCGACAGGTGACAAAATTAGAGTGAAAAAATAAACCATCTGTAACAACTACTATAGAATGATCGGAAATAAAATCTGAAATAAGATTAGAAATAACGAATCTGAAAGAAGGTTAGAAAGAAAATCTGAAAGAAGGTTAGAAAGAATGAATCTAAAAGAAGGTTAGAATGAAAATCTGAAAGAAGGTTAGCAAGAAGGGATCTGAAAGGTTAGAAAGAAGGAATCTGAAAATAAGGTTAGAAAGAATGAATCTGAAAGAAAGCCAGAAAGGATGCATATGAAAGAAGGTTGGAAAGAAGATCTGAAAGAAGGTTAGAAAGAATGAATCTCAAAGAAGGTTGGAAAGAAAATCTGAAAGAAGGTTAGAAAGAATGAATCTGAAGGAATATTAGAAAGAATGAATCTGAAAGAAGGTTTGAAATAAGAAATCTGAAAAAAGGCTAGAAAGAAGAAATCTAAAAGAAGTTAGAAAGACTGAATCTGAAAGAAAGTTAGAAAGAATGAATCTGAAAGATTGTTAGAAAGAGAATCTGTAAGATGGTTAGAAAGAAGGCTGGAAAAATGATTCTGAAAGAAGGTTAGAAAGAACGAATCTGAAAGAAGATTAGAAAGAAAATCTGAAAAGATAGAAAAAATGAATCTGGAAGAAGGTAAGAAAGAATGAATTTGTAAAAAGGTTGGAAAAAAAATCTGAAGAAGGTTAGAAAAAAAGTCTGAAAGAAGGTAAGAAGGAGTAATCTGGAAAAAAGGTTAGAAAGAATGAATCTGAAAGAAGGTTAGAAATAAGGAATCTGAAAGAAGGTTAGAACGAATATCTGAAAGAAGTTTGGAAAGAACGAATCTGAAAGAAGGTTAGAAAGAAGGAATCTGAAAGAAGTTTAGAAAGAAGGAATCTGAAAGGTTAGAAAGAAGGAATGTGAAAGAAGGTTAGAAAGAAGTAATCTGAAAAAGGTTAGAAAAAATAAATCTTAAAGAAAGTAAGAAAAAGTGAACCTGAAAGAAGGTTAGAAATAAAATCTGAAAGAAGGTTAAATATGAATCTAAAAGATGGTTAGAAAGAATTAATCTGAAAGAAGGTTAGAAAGAATAAACCAGAAATAAGGTTAAAAAGAAAATCTGAAAGAAGGTTAGAAAGAATAAATCTGTAAGAAGGTTAGAAAAAATCTGAAATAAGGTTACAAAAAAGAAATCTGAAAGGGTAAAAAGAATGAATTTGAAAGAAGGCTAGAATGAAAATTTGAAAGAAGTTTGAAAAGAAGGAATCTGAAAGAAGGTTAGAAAGACTGAATCTGAAAGAAGATAGAAAGAATGAATCTGAAAGAAGGTTAAAAAGAAAATCAGAAAGGATAGAAAAAATGAAACTGAAAGAAGGTTAGAAAGCATGAGTTGTAAGAAGGTTCGAAAGAGAATCTGAAAGATGGTTAAAAAGAAGGAATCTGAAAGAAGGTTTGAAAGAAAATCTGAAAGAAGGTTAGAAGGAGGAATATGAAAGAAGTTACAAAGAAGGAATCTGAAAGAAGGTTAGAAAGAAGGAATCAGAAAGAAGGTTAGAAAGAATGAATCTGAAAAGAGGTTAGAAAGTATGAATTTGAAAGAAGGTAAGAAGGAGTGAACCTGAAAGAAGGTTAGAAAAAAATCTGAAAGAAGGTTTAAAATGAATCTAAAAGAAGGTTAGAAAGAATTAATCTGAAAGAAGGTTAGAAAGAATAAATCTGAAAGAAGGTTAAAAAGAAAATCTGAAAGGTTAGAAAGAATAAATCTGAAAGAAGGTTAGAAAAAATCTGAAAAAAGGTTACAAAAAAGCAATCTGAAAGGGTAAAAAGAATGAATTTGAAAGAAGGTTAGAATGAAAATTTGAAAGAAGTTTAAATTTATAATATATAATTATAATATTATAAATATATATATATATATATATATATATATATATATATATATATATATATATAAAGCAGGGTATATATATATATATATATATATATATATATATATATATATATATATATATATATATATATATATATAGTATATATATATATAATATCTATATATAGTATATAATTATATATATATATATATATATATATATATATATATATATATATATATATATATATATATATATAATATAAAATAAAAGAAGGTTAAAAAAAGAAAGAATTTGAAAGGAGGAATCAGAAATAATAGTAATAATAATCTGAAAGAAGGTTAGAAAGAAGGAATCTGAAAGAAGGTTAGAAGGAATGAATCTGAAAGAAGGTTAGAAAGAATGAATCTGAAAGAAGGTTAGAAAGAAAATCTGAAAGATTGCAGTGAGAAGGTTAGAAAGAAAGAAGCTCTGAAAGAAGGTTAGTAAGAACAAAACCTATAAGAAGGTTAGAAAGAATAAATCTGTAAGAAGGAGATTCTGAATTATTCTGAAAGCAGATAGTTAGAAATTCTTAAAACTTTACTCAAGTAAAAAACTTGAAACTGCACAAGAGATGTGAATAAAGAGAGAGAGAGAGAGAGAGAGAGAGAGAGAGAGAGAGAGAGTATATAGAGAGAGAGAGAGAGAGAGTTCCGACAAAGCATATAGCAGGGAACAAAGAGAGAGAGATAAATTTTACACATTGCCTACATATATATATATTATATATATATATATATATATATATATATATATATATATTATATATATATATATATATATATATATATATATATATATATATATTTATATCTGTCTGTTTTTTTGTGTATGTGTGTGTGTGCTCGCGCGCATATGTGTGTAACCTTGGACGGGTGTTTAAAGTCAATATAAAGTGAAAGAAGACTTACGCTATAGAATTCTCATTAAACTCCAAACAATAAAAAACCTTTGACATGTTAATATTCCTCTTTCCTCAGAGAGAGAGAGAGAGAGAGAGAGAGAGAGAGAGAGAGAGAGAGAGAGAGAGAGAGAGAGAGAGAGAGAGAGAGAGAGAGAGAGAGAGAGAGAGAGAGAGAGAGAGAAATGCTGTCATTATGGTTTTTATTACAGGTAATATTTGAGATTGAATAAATGCTTAAAGTGTAAACATTTTAATTAAAAAATAGGTCAAAGCTGTAAAAAAAATTGCTGATTGAATAAAATAAAGAACTTTACTCTGAAAATTAATAATAAATGAAAATAATAGAAATTTTCAGACAAAGGTAAAATGAAGGTAAAATATATAAAATATGTGATCTGCAGGATTTATAAAATAAAATTAACTTTGATAAAATATGTTTTTTTTATCTTATGTATCTTGCTTATATAAATTTAAAAGCTTTAAAAAAAAAAAAAAAATTTAATGGCATTAACGAAATTGTCTTGAAAATGTGTTACTTCGATTTTTTTATCAGAATATAATATATATATATATATTATATATATATATATATATATATATATATATATATATATATATATATATATATATATATATATATTATAGTAGAGATATATATATATATATATAGTATATATAGATATGTATATATATATTAAATATTATATATATAAAGTTATATAATATATATATGATATATATATATATATATATATATATTATAGAATGATATCATAGGAAGATAGAAATATAGTTATATATATATATATATATATATGTTATATGGTATATATATATATGTGTGTGTGTGTGTGTGTGTGTGTTCCTAAAATCTAGGTGGTCCATTCGGTTAAGTGTACCTCAAATTAAATTTTGCATCCATTATTGAGAGTGGAAGAGGAAAACGTTAAGGATAAATAAAACAAAATGCGGTAATTGCATCAAAACAAATGTTCGTGATATAATGGATTTCAACACATGTAAATACCATCGTTCACGCAGTCTTCGAATTGATGAACAAAATTCAGAATTCGCTAATCACAGGACCCCAGAAAACTATTTAACACATATAAATATGTTATTAATTGCTCCTATTAGAGATGTTAATTGGAGGAAATTATTAGAGTCATTTATAGTAAAATAATACTGATAATATAAATATAAATAAGATATTTCTAATTTAGATTCTGTAATTAATATTAATAATATAATCCTCTCTTTGGGCTTGCTTTCGTCTTGCTCGGACGTTAATTGAGTACACCCCCTCATTGATTAGGGCTCTGCCCATGAGGCGTCATGCTTATCTATCTATCTATCTATCTATCTATCTATCTATCTATCTATCTATCTATCTATCTATCTATCTATCTATCTATCTATCTATCTATCTATCTATCTATCTATCTATCTATATATATATATATATATATATATATATATATATATATATATATATATATAGCAGAAGAGAGTGATATATGTATATATATATATATATATATATATATATATATATATATGTTATTATATATATAAACACATGGATACTGCTAATGAATCTGTGACGTAGTAGCGGGTTTTGGAGCTAAATCTGATCTAAAATTTTCTTAATCTTAACTTTTTTTTTGCATTTTTACTAGATTTGCTTGAAAACGAGGTCAAGGTTAGGTCTCCAAAGCTCGCTTAATTTTTTTTTAATTTCTCTTACTCTCTTCAATTATTTATATTAGTTCTTGTTTGTGTACTTATATAGTATATATATATATATATATATATATATATATATATATATATATATATATATATATATATATATATATATATATATATATATATATATATATATATATATATATATATATCAGGCAGATATGTAGAGGAAGCACAGGAGGGCGGGCCTCCTCTAAAAATAAAATAAAAGCAAATAAGAGCAACTAATGTAAGAAAATAATTCAAATTGTTATTTATTACTATTAAAGTAATGTTTAAAATGTTATACAAGGAGGCTAATTTTACATTAAAATCATTTATTTTCTTCCGAAACATTATTTTTCATAAGGATCATTGACTGGAGGAATTTCTATTTGTGCCTCCTAGAGAGCGTAATTATAATACTTTAAAAACACTGGTTGTCATGGCAACGTAAAAGAAACCTTATTCTTATTTTGTCTATTTTGAGAATTTTTCCAAGGCCTCCTTTCGAAACGAGAAAAATAAATCCTCTTAAAATTGGCAACTCTACTCATAAGTGCTTTGCAATAAATATGTGAAACAAAATAAAGAAAACTATTTTTATTTAAAATTAAATAAAAAACCTTAAATATATATATATATATATATATATATATATATATATATATATATATAAAGTATATATATATATATATATATATATATATATATATATATATATATATATAAAATATATATATATATATATATATATATATAAATATAAATAAAAAAATATATATATATATATATATATATATATATATATATATATACAGAGAGGGAGAGTTATACAAAAATTTACTATATTTTTGTTAATAATTTTACTTATAATTTTTCTAATTTTGGCTATACAAATTTTGGTGAAATCCTAGAAGTGCCGAAAATTAATTAATATTACAAATTGGCATCTATTGCTTCATTTGGTTTTACATATAGCTTGAGAAGTGAGAAGTGATCCTCAGATTATAAACACAGATGTGTGCGGTGGTGCTGTTAATCGTTAATGCTTTTGCAAATTTGAAAAAAATGAATACTGAAAATGAAAAAGAAAATGTCATAGTGGTTTCTTTATTAACCATTCCGTTTGCAAGACGTAGTGAAGAAGAAAAACTACTCATTTTAAATACTGCAAGTCCAACTCCATATGTAAAATTCATTAAAGTAAGTAAACACTAAAGCAGGATGTTTAAGAGAGTTTGGTATGACCGGTTTAAGTGGTTGTGTGTAATCGTGAAAAAAGATGGATTATATTGCTGGCCTTGTATATTACTTAGTGCAAAAAAGAATGTTTAGTGCGATGAAGGATTTCGAGATTGAAAAAACTTATCAAGAAGCTTGGAAAGGCATAGGGGTTCTAAAGAACATATTCAAAATAAACTTGGCGTTCAACAGTTACGTAAACAAAATTTGACTATTTTGAATCAATTAAGTGAACAGGCAATAAGGAATAAAAATGAGTACAATGCCAGAGTGGAAAAAATAGAGAATTATTCAAACTTTTGATCGATATAACTTGCTATTTAGGTAAACAAGGACTTGTATTTCGTGGTCATGAGTCCTGACGAGTGTCAAATTCCTTCAACTAAGGAAATTTTAAAGAATTGTTTGATTTAATCATAAGACTTGATACTGAAATGAAATTTCATTGGGAAAAATTGGGGTGTTTTACTAGTTTGTCAAAGACAATTCAAAATGATATTATTGATTGCATTGCAAGTGAAATTAAAGATTATATACAAAAAGGTATTAGAAATGCTCCTTTCTTTTTAATTCAAGTTGATGAAACAACCGACACACGAAAACAAACGATGTTCAGTTATTTACAGATTCGTTGATGAAAATGGATTCATAAAAGAGCATTTCTTTGTTTTTGTTTTTTTTGAGGTTGGGGAAAACAGGAGCTCATCAGGTTTTACTGAGGAACTTATTAAATTATTAGAACCATTTATTTGACTTTCGTAAGAAATTTATTGCTCAAACTTTTGATGGGGCTAGCGTTATGTCATCTGAATTGAATGGAGTTCAAGCACAAATTCGTACCCATGCCCCATATGCTCTTTTCACATATTGTTTTGCTCACCGCTTAAATCTTGTGTTACAGCACAGTTGCTTTAATATTAAAGATGGTAATGACTTTTTTGGCTTCTTGCATGAAATACCTGTTTTTTTTTTTTACCAATCGACAAAAAGAACTGCAATTCATGATAAAATTCTGGGAAAGCGAATACCTACTAACAGTTTTATACGATGGAATTAATTGAGGTTTTTAAGGAGCTTATGAAAATGGACGACAAGTTTGGCAAAACAAGGCATCAAGCAGAAGTTTTTAAGAACAAATTGTCTGAATTTAATTTTGTATTTTATTTGTTTATATTTCAAGAAATTTTTATTAAAACAGAGTTAGTGTACAATTTCTTGCAGAAGAAAACAGTAGATATCCAAATGTGCATAAATCAAATAAACTTATGTGAAGCAGCTATACAAGATATGCGAAATGAAGAATCATTAAAAAAATGTATTGAAAAAACTAGAGAAGCAACAGAAATTTCTCCTCATCCAACGAGAAATAGACTTCACGAAGAAGAATTAGTATTGTCAAGCCATTATAAGAGAAACCTTTATGACATAATTGATAATATCATCATTCTGATGAGGGCAAGATTCTCAAATTTATCGGCCTTAAAATTCCTACAGTTAGGGAATTCCACAAAATTCTCTAACTTCCAAAACAAGTTTCCTGAAGAAGCCTTAGATTTTTTAATGGCCACATATGGTATCTTTTTGACAGATCATATTTACGCAATGAATTAAACGTGATTTATGAACCAAATAAATGCTAATCTCTTTCTGAAACAAGGGACATCTTCGTTATTTTAAAACCATCAGAATGATTTATAAGATGGATTTCCTGAATCTAATAGACTTTTTAGTCTGATCGCCATTACCCAAAGCAATAACAGCGCGCTGAAAAGGAGTTTTTCTTGTTAAAACGTATAAAGACATCCCTCTTAAACACGATGAGTCAGGGCAGACTGTCAAATTATTACTTTCCATAGAAACAGAACTTCCAATTAAGTTATCAAATCATCCATCCCGGTATGAAAATGAATATAAATAAAAACAAAAGAAGAAAATGAAAAGAAGAATTGATCTTCTTTCAAGTAGCTGGTGTGGTACTTTACATACATTTGTATCCATTTTCATATACACATACAGCTGAGTTGAACAAAGAGATTCGGCTACATATTATTATATATATATTATTATTGGTACATATGTGTATATATATTATTATACATATATATATATGTTATAGTTATATATACACATGTATATACATATATATTATTATATATATATATTATTAATATTGTAATATTACTATATATATATATATATATATACATATTAAAGAATATATATACATATTACATATTATTATTATTATTATATATATATATTATTATATGTTGTTATATATACATAATATATTATTATTATATACTGAGCATCATAATTATATTATATGTATACACATATGGGATTAAGGCTATTGGTTATATAGTAAGGTGAAGACACATGAAGAAGAGCTGGGCTGTACATATATATATTAGTTATATATATATTATAAATATATATATATTATATATATATATATACATATTATGTATAGTATATAGGTGTGCGAGAGTATAGATAGTTAAAGAATATATATATATATATATAGATATTAAGGTTATATATTATTATATATATATATATATATATATTATATATATACATATATATATTTATCTTTGCACTCTACACTTTGAAGGTCTCCATGCTCTCTGGTCCTAATGAGTCACTGATATATATATATATACATATATATATATATATTTATTATATATATATATATATATATATATATATATATATATATATATATACATATATTATACATATATATAATATAAATAGGATAGTCACTTATACTCCATACTTTAATACGCTTTACAAACAGTCCCGGAATCCCTTTCAGGATTTACACCTGAACTGGCTTTACAATTCCTTAATACATATTATGTTATTATATAATATATATAAGAGTAAATAATGCGATATATATATACATATATACATGTTATTATATGAAGGCAGTATACATACAAGGCTATTATGATACGATACATATATATTATAACATATATATGAAATATATATATTATATAAGAATGTTATATATATATATATATATAGGTTATATACATATTATTATATATATTATTATATATTATTATTATTATAATATTGCTATATACATATATATATAGTATTATTATTATTATATATATTAATATATACATAGTTATTACATATTATTATTATATATTTATATGTATGATATATATACATATATATTACATATATATATATATATATGCATGTATATTGTTATTATATATTACATATATATATTTGCTACATATTATTATGTTGAAATGTTATTATATATACATATATATATATATAAGGTTATATATATATAGTTAGCATATATATATATATGTTATATATATATATATGTATATATATATAGTTATTATAGAATAGTACATAGTAGTATATATATATATATATATATATATATATATATATATATATATATATATATATATATATATATATATCAAGTGAAATAAATTGAAAACAATCTCTGTCTCTGATTTGTCCTGTCTCATCTCTCGCCTCACTCACACACACAACACCACAACACACATTTAAGAATGTGATTAGAAATCTTAGTGTGTGTGTGCACGCACAATACTGTATGCGTGTAGTATATGTATGTTTGTGTGTGCATTGCTGAGAACATTAATAAGAAATATTGTCTACAAAGTGAGACCCTTTTTGGTCTTTCCACCCCATATTTGGCTCATACGCCCGAAAGTGGCTCACCTCCCTCTCAACCCCTCACAGTACCCCACATATAATATATATACTATTATATATATATATATATAAAGAGGTATATATATATTTATGTTATTATAATATATATAGTACAAAGAAGATATATGCTATATATATACAAGGTATAGCATGGCATGAAAGGTGGGTCAGTCTGTCAGTGGTGTTGATTGTTTATTTTATAGCACCAAGATATTATTGTTAGTGGATAAGAAATGATTGATTATATATATATGGAGTAAAGATGTTATATATATATATATACAAGGGTTATATATATATATATATATAAAGTACAAAGTATTCATTTATTTCCCCTCAAGTTTAAATTATTTTTTTTTTTTTTTCAAATTAAAGTCATCCAAACTCATTATTTTTGCCTACTGGGTCAATGTCCCCACTGCAGGACTACTTACCTTAATTACAGAAAAGTAAGTTACATAATGATAAAAAAGATTTATTATTTAAATTTTTTTTTATCTAAATTTTTAGCTTTTGAAATTTTTTTGAAATTTTTTGAAATTTTTTGAAATTTAAATTTTTGAAAATTATTATTGCTCATTTTATTGCCCACATTGCCATCATAGTTCCTCCCTCTAGCGATGAAAATATACAAAATGATAAAAAATGTACAATAAATTATAAACAATAACCTATATAACAATAAAAAATAAATGAATAAATACTACTAAAGTATATTTAATACAGGGTTATTTGCTCCACCACTGGCGACAATTCTTCATCATTATTATTTTTGATTGTACTATAATCAACTATTCAAAATATTAAATAATTTAATATACGTACCTTTAATGCTACCCTAGAATAATTTTACCATACTCAGAATTAAAAAAAAAAAAAAAAATTCCTACATGCAAAAGTTACAAAAAAATGAGTGGAAAAAATTTGTTTGTAAAAAATTTACACTAACTCACGCACGACTGATAAACAACTGATGGCCCCAAGGTTTTAGTATTTGATTACAAAAAAGTTGCATAATCACAGAAAAGAGAGCTAGAAGGAAAATAATGAGGTTATTACGTTATTGCTCTCTTTATAGAGAGAGAGGTAAAGAAGAGAGAGAGAGAGAGGAGTATATGGTAAGTGAGGTATGGTTACTATAAGGCAAGGGTGTTATATAGTGTTGCTGTTATAAGAGTGGCGTATATATGGCATAAGCCCAAATTTGCCTGGCTCTTTTTAAGTTAATGATCTTCTTAGTCGTACATCTACCTTCTGTTCTGGCCCTGGCGTCGATAACCCCAACTTCCATTCTTCCACTCGTCATTTCAGTTTGCCCTTCACTTCTGGAGTTAAGCTCGACCCCAGCTTCTTGCCGATCTGATAGGCTGGTTTCATGGAAGTCTTCAACCCTCCATAATCACTCAAAATCACTAACAATCTTTCCTCATCTTGTTCAACGGTTCCCCGTCTTCACTGTGAAACATAAACATTTTTGGTCTGGCAAACACAAAAACTATCTTCTGAAAACCTTACACAAGAATTATGGCAGGCTCAAAGAAGCCGGAGTTCACCTGTTTGTGAATTTCTTCCAACACCACGCAACAAATAAGGGCCTGATATCCCAAGCATGAAGCACTGCTCCCACTTTTGAGAAGTTCCTGTTCCCAAATTTTTGAGATAGGGTTGGGTCTAAGGGTAAAATGATAAACTGTTCACTTACTTTCAAACTCTATCTCTATCTATCATCCTATCTATAACGGTCATCATTCCATTCGTCTCTCTGATTTGGTGAGTATCGTTATCTTATTAGGTTCTGGCACCTGCAAAGTGCTGAGGGATTTGCCTCTCTAAAGACTCTGACACTACTGCCTCGCCCACAGTTTGGCAAGCACTCCTGTTTTCATCACTTTGCAAAAATATTGGGAAACCAACATTGGGGTTTTGTTAATAGGAAACAATTTTCCAACCACCTCTATTCTGTTTGCCCTCATTTGTTTTTCCTGCTGTATTTAATCTCCCTCTTTAAGTCCCTGGGACTGTGGTCAGATTAGTTAGTTTGGGACTGGCTGGGGTTTTGTATTAAGAAGCGGCGTACGAAAAACGAGCACGATACCGCGAAACGAGCAACAAACTGAAACCGAACGGAAGTGGCG
>JABUQX010148241.1:12500-18075 GCA_015478945.1 Trachelipus rathkii | reverse complement strand
TTGTTAAATATTACTATGTTAATGCGAAAAACTTTGGTACGTTAGCATTTATTCGTTAGTCAGTATGATAATTAGACAGGGTTATGATAAATCTTTGTTAAATATTACCATGTTAATGTAAAATTAACATTGATATGTCCCAGATATGCTTGAAAAAGTGTGAATAGGTTACGTTTTGTATGTAATGTTAGCTCTTTACTGATGTTAAGTATGGAACTTTGCTAATGTAAACAGTTTATTCGTGTTTAAGGTATGTTAATTTTTGTCGTTGTATATTATATTCTTAGTTCTAGTAATGCTATGTTAGCTTTATAATGAAAACTTTGTTACGTTAACATATATTCGTGTGTGTGTGTGTATGTGTGTGTGTGTGTGTGTGTGTGTGTGTGTGTGTGTGTGTGTATGTGTGTATGTGTGTGTGTGTGTGTATGTGTGTGTGTGTGTTTGTGTTTGTCTGTGGCATTTATTCTTAGTTCATTACAATAGTTAGGTTAGGATACGTTAAATCTTTGTTAAATATTACTATGTTAATGTAAAATTAACATTGATATGTTAAAGACATGCATGAAAAAGTGTGAATAGGTTACGTTTTTGTATGCTATTTTGGTTACTTTACTGCTGTTAAGTATGGAAATTTGTTAATGTTAGCTGTTTATCGTGTTTAAAGTATGTTAGGTTTTGCCGTTGTACATTATATTCTTAGTTTAGGTGATGCTATGTTAGCTTTATTAATGTGAAAACTTTGTTACGTTGCCAAATATTCCTCTGTGTGTGTGTGTGTGTGTGTGTGTGTGTGTGTGTGTGTGTGTGTGGGCGTGTGCGATTTATTCTTAGTTTATTACAATCGTTAGGTTAGGATACGATAAATCTTTGTTAAATATTACTATGTTAATGTAAAATTAACATTGATATGTTAAAGACATGCAGCGAAAAATGTGAATATAAGTTTGCTGCCTGTGCTATGTTGCTACTTCTACTGGTTGTTATTTATGGATTTTTTTTAATTTTATTTTTTATATATATATATATATATATATATATATATATATATATATATATATATATATATATATATATATATATATATATATATATATATATATATATATATATATATATATATATATATATATTTTTTTTTATATATATATATATATATATATATATATATATATATATATATATATATATATATATAAAAGGTCTACCACCATGTCTCTTAAGTGTTACAAATTAAAATATATTTATTTAAGTCTAAGTTTTTTTTAAAAAGTTTTAGAAAAAGGGTAATGTGAAATACAAATGTATATGATTGAACAGAAAAATAGGTAGTGACATATATTTTTATTAATAGTATGTATGGTAAAGCAGTAAAGCAGTAAAACATGAGGTGGGTGGGGGTGGGGGTGGGGCCCCTGGAGGCTGTTTGCTGTAGTGTTTTACTGCTTTATTGCTTTATGGTCCCTAAAATCATGTTTTTCGTGGAAATTTAACAACTTTTTTCTAGAAACAATGTTTTTAAAAAATGTTTTTCAAAAAATAAAAATGTTTTTCATCAAAAGAAAATGTTTTTCGAAAAAACAAAAATGTTTTTCATCAAAAGACAATGTTTTTCAAAAAAAAAAAAAATGAAAAATATAAATCTTATCCTTCGACATGAAAATTTAACTTTAACTTTATCTCCAACTTTAACTTTAACTCTAACTTTAACTTTAACTTTAACTCTAACTTTGGTAATGAAACAGTTTTTCTATAAATAAAATACCTCAGTTTGAAATAAAAATGTAAGACTATGTGTATACGACCTCTAACTAAACATACACATACACACATACACATGTATACACATACACACATCTTTATATAGGGACTTGATATAGCATACATTAAACAAGTCGAGTGCAAGTTTTGACTTGAATATCTCAGTTGTACAACATATGTATACCATTGTGTATGGCTAAGAGAGAACCACTTAAGTTCTCTGTGTTAAGTTTTATATATATTTATACAACATAGGGCTGCTGCTACATATATTTATGCAACATAGGGCTGTTGATAGAGCGTAAGTCTATGTATTATTAACTTATATCCTTTTAAAATTTCATTTAAAAGGGGTAAAAACCACATTTTGGGTTCGGCTCCCATCTCAATTGGGGTCCCTAGACATCTTTGAGTGTAATGAAACTATGTTATTCATATTCTACATCACTAAAAACGTATATAAACACACTAATATTATGGTGACAAGCACATATTTACTAATTCGGCACCGCACCGACCCTGCACCGGTACCGATACCGATAACTCCAATGATTCATTTGTTCTATCTTACGAAACTTCTATTTCCTTCCTTCATCTTTTCTCTGCCCTGTACTCTGTAATTTTCTTTTTTTTCCAGCTGAGGATCCACTCAAAGGGGTCCTCGAACTCATTTGGGTTACGAAACCCAAAAATTCGGAATCTATGTTCTTTTTAAAAAATAATATATATATATATATATATAAAATATATATATATATATATATATATATATATATATATATTATATATATATATATATATATATATATATATATATATATATATATATATATATATATATATATATATATATAAATATATATTATATATATATATATATATATATATATATATATATATATATATATATAAAAACATCATCTCTCAATTTACTCAATATGTAACTGGAGACAGAATTCCAGTCTGACTCCGCCATCACAAACTCCGGCTCCGGGTCATATGCCCGTCTTCTTCTTTCTCTTCTTCTTCTTTCTCTTCTTCTTCTTCTTCTTCTTCTTCTTCTTCTTCTTCTTCTTCTTCTTCTTCTTACCCGGTTCCTCCTTTTTTCCAGTAACAAAGATTGAGGTATCAAAGATGAGGCATCAAAGATGAGTCATCAAAGCTGAGGCATCAAAGTTGAGGCATCAAAGCTGAGGCATCAAAGTTGAGGCATCAAAGCTGAGGCATCAAAGTTGAGGCATCAAAATATTGAGTGTGTGTGTGTGTGTGTGTGTGTGTGTGTGTGTGTGTGTGTGTGTGTGTGTGTGTGTGTGTGAGTGTATGAGTGTCTATGGTGAGTGTAAGTGTCTATGGTGAGTGTAAGTGTTTATAAGTGTCATAGTGGGTGGGTGTATGTGTGCATAAGTGTCATAGTGTGTGTGTGTGTGTAAGTGGGTGGTGGGAAAGTGTTGTAAGTGTGTATGGTGGGTGTATGTGTGTATAAGTAGCCTATCGGGTGTGCGTGTGTGTATAAGTAGCCTAGCGGGTGTGCGTGTGTGTGTGTGTGTGTGTGTATAAGTAGCCTAGCGGGTGTGTGTTTGTGTGTATGTGTGTGTGTGTGTGTAGGTGTAGGTGTGAGGTTAGATAGTAAATATTACAGGGGACTTAAGTTAGGGCAGATACCTAAGATGACCTCATGTTAGGATGAATCCCTGCAATGCAGTACTGCGTCAGATACCTACATGTGCTCGACTTAATCTCACTTAATCCCTCACGAACTTTTATGAAAGGTCAATTTCAGGCCTTGATACGGTATCAAGACCGAAATATCAAGGCCAAGACCGAAATATCAAGGCCAAAACATCAAAAAGGGGGCTAAGCGACCTAAAGGGGGTCAATCGTAGAAGGAAGGAACCATCCTAACAACTTCTAATACACACCAATCGAATCCTCATACCTCAAAACATAGGGGTAGACACTAATATTAGGTGTATTCTATGACGTAGGACATGTCATTGCTAGAAGTGCTAGAAAAGGGTTGGGTACTAACTGGTAGAAGGAAGCATCCTAACACATTCTAATATATACCAATCGACTCTACGTACCTTATAACATAGGGTAGGCATTAATATGGGGTGTGTTCTAAGATGGGAGGGGTCTCAAACTCATTTTGGGGTTCTGAAAACCTCAAAAATGAATTCTACACCGTTGAAAACATAGATGTAGACACCTCATTTGTTCTAATATGTAGCTGGAGCCAGAATTCCATTCTGGCACCGCAACCACCAGCTCCGGCTCCGGCTCCATATGGTTCGCCAATTAGTTTAACATAGCCATTCTATTTCATTTATTCTCTTCTATACACTCACCAATTTTCAGCTTTCTAAGTCCATTTTTTAAAATTTAAGGGGGGCGGGGCCCCCCAACCCCTTTGACGTAGCGGCTTGAAACATTGGATGCAACAATGTTGCAACATATAAGGAAGACATACCAAGTTTGAAGAAGATACGATGTCTCTAACACCTCTTTTGCTAAGATATGTCATTTTGTGTCATTTCTTGCCCCATAAATGACCCCCGGCTGGGGCCCTGGGGACTATGGCGTTCGGGAAAGTAACTACGGGAATCTTATTTTTGAGACATTCTACCCCTGTTTGACACCCGTCATGATAGGTTTTTGACGAAGGAGCCATCTACGAAAAACGCATGTTGGTGCGTTCTAAAACCGCAACGGCTGAAACGTCATGCTCGGCAATAGCGGCAATCGACTCGGTATACCTCAAAACATACTAAACCATCTAAAACTCGGCTTCATAGCTCAAGAAACAAAAATGTTAGAAAGGGGGGTAGGGTAATATCTAATACTAACTCTTGTTAGGAGTGAATCGATTCCGTTGTAAACCACAGGAATCGATTCAGCAGTGTCGAATATGTACTAATCGATACAAATATCGGAAATATTCAGGCATATACGATATATCGCACTAGAAGGGTTAGAAAGGGGGGTGGGGGATACTAACTCATAGAAGGAACCAACCTAGCACCTTCTAATGTATACCAATCGACTCCCCGTACCTTATAACCTAGGAGTAGACACCATTATTAGCCGTGTTCTATGACGTAGGACATGTCATGCTAGAAAAGGCTAGAAAGGGGGTGGGGTAATAACTCATAGAAGGAAGCATCCTAGCACCTTCTAATATACACTAATCGACTCTCCGTACCCAATAACCTAGGAGTAGACACTAAGACCGGTGTATTCTACAATATAGGTCGGCACGTGCTAGAAAAGGCTAGAAAAGGGGGGTAGGGTAATAACTCATAGAAGGAAGCATCCTAGCACCTTCTAATACACACCAATCGACTCCCCGTACCCAATAACCTAGGGGTAGACACTAAGACCGGTGTATTCTACAATATAGGTCGGCACGTGCTAGAAGCTAGAATATAGAATATATAGATAACTCATAGAAGGAAGCATCCTAGCACCTTCTAATATACACCAATCGACTCCCCGTACCCAATAACCTAGGGGTAGACACTAAGACCGGTGTATTCTACAATATAGGTCCATACGTGCTAGAAGCTAGAATATAGAATATAGAATATAGAATATAGAATATATAGAATATATAGAATATAGAATATAGAAGCACGTTACCTTTTCTCGGCCGGCGGTGCCCTTTGAAGTTACGCCGTTCTTCGCCTTCTTATCAGTTTTGCGGTTTGCGGTTAGATAAGAAGGTCCACTTTTATGACCTTTGCGGTTTGTGGTTAGATAACTCTCAGTCCAAATGTCATACTTATACTACTGACGCCGTGGTAGTATTAACTTT
>JABUQX010148241.1:0-2500 GCA_015478945.1 Trachelipus rathkii | reverse complement strand
GGTAGTCTTCAGTAATCTCTTCTTCTTCAACCATTTCTTCTATTACTTCATCGTCGGAGTCGTAACCCTCTTCAATTTCTGAACTGTCTGGATCTTGTTCTATTGTTCTTTGATCTGTCTCTTCTCCTCCCTCGTCCTTTGTTTTCGTTGCTTCCTCTTTCTTTTTCGCTATTCTGGTGATGTGCACTCTAGCTATCTCTCTAAGTGTACTTCCATGTTTCACAACTACTGTTTTACCAATTCTTCCCACAACTGTTGCAGGTCCTCTCCATCTATTGTCTTTTTCTCTTGTAATATACTTCCTCCCCACTTTGTACTTCTTCGATTTTATGTTCTCTTATCTGATGATTCAAAGCTCTTTTTAATTTTTCGGATGATTCTATCTGTATATATGCCTGTCTTGCCTTTGCTATTCCTTCCAAAGTATTTCTCATCATTTCGTTGTCATTTTCATAATTGGTAGAAGTAGGTATAATCTCTCCATCATAGTCCATACTGGGCATCGCTGGGTTTCTTCCGAACACAAGTTGATGTGGGGAGAACCCATTCTGCATTTTCAAACAATTTCTAGCATTAAGTGTCCAATACAAAGCTGTCTCTTTATCCTGTACTTTGTCTTCTTTTAATTTTCTTAAACAATTTTTAATGATCCCTACCGAATTCTCACAAATTCCATTGCTCCACGGGCTTTCTCCCGCTGTGCTCAACTGTTCTATGCCAAAACCCTCTGTGAGGTATTTTACTTCTTCATTGTGAAATTCCAATCCACAATCGGAAAGAATTCTTCTAGGTGGTCCGAATACCCTAATCCATGTCTGCAAGATCTTCTTGACTATTGTAACAGGTGTCTTGTCTCTTATCCATTCTGCCTGGGTATATTTTGTAGCTAGGTCAACAATAACTAAAAACTTGTTGTTTTCTATCTCCCCGATATCCATAGCTATAGTATCATTAAACACCTTACTTAAAGGAAAACCTACCACTGGAGTTGGTTTGTTCCTTTTATATTTCAGGCAGATACTACAAGTCTCACAATAATTCTTCAGAACCTCCAAAAATCTCCTTATTTGTTGCTTTTCATGTTCTTTCTCCAATCCACAGAGTATCAATTCTTGTAGTTTCTCATATTTTGCATGACCAAATTGTAGGTGCAATTTGTAACTTATTTTCTTCCAATTGGGTTCGTCTGTTATCCATTTGCATCCCAACCACACTTTCTTCGCTATATTCAGTTGTTCCATCAGTTGAACTCTGACGTGTCCACTCTCATCTAATCTACATTTTACCTGATGGTTTTGCACTTTGCCCAGTTCTAACCATGGCTCTTCGTTTTTCCAAATAAATCCAGCCTTTAACTTCTGCAGTGTCTCCATTCCGATGAGCCATGGAACGTTATCTTCTACAATTGCTGTTGTTAGGATAATTTTTCTTCCATTCCACCAGGTTGGTATTTTTAGGATTTTTAACACCTTATACTTTGTATCTCCGAATGTAAAAGAACCCGATCCCTCTTCTTGATTATTTCTTATTCTAAATAATTCGTTCTCGGATATTCTTCCGAGAACGAATGGAAGTCACTTCTCTCCTAGGATTGTCCTAGGGCATCCTGTATCAATAATGCCTTCAATTTTCCCAAAGAATGAGTCTCCATGTGTTATTTCTTCTGGAAAATTGGTTGACCACGCACAAGCAACATTTTCTTCCTTTCTTTGCTCTCCTCCTCTTCTTTGGTTTATCCAGTTCTTCGGACAATCTTTGGCCACATGTTCCTTATCTTTGCATATCCAGCAACTTGTAACCTTCTCCTTACACTCTCTTGCCATATGATAAATCGACCCACAATGAAAGCATCTCATGATTTTGCCAAATCTGTTTTTCTTATTGATTTTCTCACCCTGGGTTTTTTCTTCATTTTCATACCATCCAGTTTGGTGTGTTCCTTCTTTTGTTTCCTTCTCTGTTATACACAGTGTTTCTCTCTTTGTATTTTCATAACCTTGATTTCCATCCACGCAAGCCCCAATGACAATTTGTCTTTCTGTATCGGATAAATCTGCTCTAGATAGAGCAAACCAACCTTTGATCAGGTCTTGATTACCCATTTTTTCAATTTTTGCTATTTCGCGCTGGGCCCTCTCAAATCTCTCGAAATAATCTCTTAACGTCTCATTTCTTTTCCTCCGGATATCGTAGTACTCCATTACCTTTTTTATTGTCTCTACCCGATTGTCTCTTTTGTATTTGCCATCGAGTTGTTTCACTATTTCTTGTATTGCACTGTCGCTTTTCAGTGTTTCCAAAGTCAGAGCATCCACACATCTCCATGCCTCATCTTGTAGACTACTCTTCACAATTAATCCTGGGTAGTCATAAAACCGTGATTCCATCAAATCCCATTCATTTATACGAGTGCGCCATTCTTCATATTCTTCTGTTTTCCCTGAAAATTCGGGTATCCTTATCCTTGGATTTTTCTTTTCCTCTGTCATTTCTGTTGATG
>JABUQX010148240.1:12500-13549 GCA_015478945.1 Trachelipus rathkii | reverse complement strand
TGTACTGACATAGCAGAGAAATATAGATATTTGGAGATTAGGTAAATTGGTAGGAAGGAGGTAATAGGTAGGGTGAGAAAGTTGAAAATGGTAAATCTGCAGGCATAAATGGAATTACTAGTGAAATGGCAAGAGGAAGGCCAGATTGTGATTACTGATATTGAAATTTGTGGTAATAAACTATTTTGAAGGTTATAAAAATTGAGATTGAAGGAGAGAAAGAATAGCACTTATGCGGATGTCAAGGCATGGTGGAACTGTGGGACCATAGGGAATTTAGTTTATTGAATGCTGCAAAGATATGCTGGAATTTTTGTTGAAAGAGTGTCGAGTGACTGAGGGACTGATTAGTGAAGAACAAGGCATTTAGAAGCTGTAGAGATGTGTGGATCAAATCTTTTCATTGAAACAAATGATTGAGAAAATAAGAGAAAGGGAAAAGTGGGAATTGTATTTAGGTTTTATGGGCTTGCAACAGGCATATGTGTAGGAGTAATAGGGAAGCCACTGTGGTTTGTGTTAGTGATATATGGTTTGCAGATTCTTTAATGAACCAAAAGCATAAAATGTCGATAGTGAAGTGTAAAACAAATAGAGCGTAAAAATGAATTAGATTTAAATTAATGTGATGAGGCAAGGATGTATTATGTCTCCTTGGCTATTTAATTTGTATATACTGAAAGTGGTTCCTGAAAAGAATGTTATTGTAGCAGCAGGAAGCAAAGATCATTGATGAGAATGGAAGAGAGTGGAGGATGATCTGTGTCATTGTACGCTGATGATTTTGTTTTGTGTGGCTAATCTGAAGAAAGTTTTGAAGATTTGTAGAGGGCTAGCAGGTGGCAAAGGTTTGAAATAAATGTAGATCCACCAAGGTGTAATAAGGTGATGGTAGTGAGTGAGGAGAATTTTGTGGTGTGAAAATTACATGTGGATTGTGAGCAATTCTAATAAGTATCTGATTTATATATTTAGGCTTATATAAGTGATGAAAAGTGAACAACATGAGTGTATAAATGTTTTGTGGCAGAGAGGATATGCTAATGGTG
>JABUQX010148240.1:0-7500 GCA_015478945.1 Trachelipus rathkii | reverse complement strand
CTTTTGGAATAAGATAGGTTAGGTATAAATCAGGTTAAGTAAGGTTAGGCCATTTATAGTTTATATTGTTCTTTATTCAAAACAGTTACATTCAAAGGAGAAGTCTTACTATATAGCATATATATATATATATATTATTAAGGTTACATATATAGTTATAGAGTAGAGTTGTTGGTTATGCTACAGCATATATATATATTATAAGATATATGGTAAGAACAATTTAAACTCCCTTATTGGGTTTGAATTTGCACTCTGCGCCAGCAGCACACTAGACAACGAGAGGCTGTGCAGAAACCACCCATTTTCCTCTCTGAGTGATTACCATCTCTCCTGCAGCTAACAGATACCGCGTTACCCCCGAGTAGCACCCCTGAGACCCTTGACCCGAGGGGCGGGAGATCTGCTAGAGGTCACTGTCAGCATTGACTTGCTTTATTCTTCTGGGAAGATAGTAATCTTTCTGTATATACATGGATTTTTAGCCTCTCAGTTGTCAGTGGTACCATCATGGCTGGCATACTAATCTGCGAGGGTGCGGGTTCGAAACCCAATAAGGGGAGTTTAATTGTTCTTGCCATTTTGCGAACTGTGAGCGCTTGTTAGCAGTTCTAAATTTGTTACTGATATATATATATATATATATGTATATATATATATATATATATATATATATATATATATATATATATATATATATATATATATATATATATATATATATATATATAGTAATGGAGAAGCATTGATCCATGTTATATTATTAATATATCTCTAGGGCGTACAAGAGAAATACCTCTTCTCAAATTTGGAACCTCTCTTTGATATATATATATATATATATATATATATATATATATATATATGTATATATATATATATATATATATATATATATATATATATATATATATATATTATGTATACTTGTATTTTTCATAAATCAGATTAGCACCAAATTTCCTAAAGAAAACAAATTATTCTCACAAAAACTCTAATGGGATGCAGGGATACGTAACCTGTCTACGACGAGGTGATACCACCTGCTATAGGATGAACAAGTTTGGGAGTGGGATTATGATTATAACTGCTACATTAAGAATAAAAACTCAAACCCCAACCTCAACCCTGTGACTTAATACCATATATATATATATATATATTATTATTATAAGTTATTCATAGATATATATATGCTGGTTGTTACTATATATATATATATATATATATAAGACACTGGCCATATCTTTGTACATATACATATATATATATATATATATATATATATATATATATATATATATATATATATATATATATATATATATATATATATATATATATATATATATATATATATATATATATTTATATATAATAATATATAATAATACTTATGATGTCGACTCAAGTTTATTTCATTCATCTAATGCCATACCTAATATAAGTCTCCGTAAGACTGCCCTTAGAAACTACAAAGCTGTTGCTATGAAAACTTTATGGGAACTGCATCCCCTACTGAGATCCAGGATATAAACCCTGTATACAATGAGGTTATTGCCATCAAAAGAGGGGGCACCAATTTGAAGATAAAGAACTTCCTCTAACGCTCCCAAAGTAAAGATTTATTATAACATGCGGAACCAATCTTCTTCCATTACATTTTTATATATATATTATTATATATGAAGATATATATGGTGTTATATGAGTAGAGAGTGAGAGAGAGGAGCAGCATATATATATATATATATATAACTAAGTATTAAATGTGTATGCTCTTAAAATTGTTTTACAGAAGTTTATATGGGTTATTATTGTTAGCAATTAAACATTGCTGAAAGTACATAAAACCATTACTTCAATAACCAAATGGTTCTTTTCAAAGCTCTATTCCTACATTAAGTTCAAAAAACATAAAATATCTATATTTAGTGTTTTCATACAACCTAAGAGGAAAATAACTGTACACTCCATGAGGTTAAATGGTAAATTATTATATAATATTGTTGAAGTTATGTGAAATAAGAAAATTGATAAAGTTAAATAGTAAATACTGAAAGAAGAATTTATATAAACAGCAGAAAACACAAGATAGATATCTACATAGATAATATTGGTAATATAGATAGATGATGATATTAAGGATACAGACAGATAGATAGATAGGGAGTGATAGATAGACATAGATAGATATAGATAGAGGAGCAGAGATAGATAGAGGTTGGAGCCAAACAAATAGATATTAGATATGTATATTGTATATATAGATAGACAGATGATGTGATAGATAGATAGATAGATGGAGATGAGATGGGCATATGTATGAGTTGATGATGTGACAGATATAGAGTTGATGGAGATAAAATATGGGAGATAGTTAGATATATAAAGGTAGATAGATAGATGATACAGATAGATAGACAGACAGATAGATAGATAGATAGAGATATATGATTTAAACAAATAAATAAATAAATAAATAAACAAATTAAATATTATATATATATTAGATAGATAGATGACAGATAGATAGATACAGATAGATAGACAAATAATAAAGAGAGAAATGTTTTAAAGTGAGGGTGTTACTGTCAAAGCAACAAAGAAAAAGTCAGATACATGGATGGAGAATTTAAAATCGGGAGCAGGTAATTAAAATATATTTGACTTTAAACTTTAACTAAATATTCTTTTTCCTAGCAATATTGAAGAAGAGAAGAGTAAAGAAGTAGAAAATAGAAAGAATAAAGAGAAAGAATAAAAAAGAAGAATTTTATTAACGTATTTATAAGATTTTGGTCACATTGCCCTATGAAGACAAGTTTCAATTTGAATTTCAGTCCTGCTTTCTTTCACGCACCTTCTCTTTCAACCAGTCATGATGTCAATTGCACAAGACGATTAGATATATATATATATTATTATTATATATATATATATATGGTATATATTATTATTAGTTATTATTATTATTAGAAGAATATACATATATATATATATATATATATACATACATATACATATATTTCCAGCTGAAATGTCACTTACGATTTTTATGTTAGTGTTTTTCAATACAAATTTGATTGCAGGGTATTGCATTTCACTTATATATATATATATATATTATAGTATGGCATATATACTATATATATTATATATATATATATATATACATATATATATATGCATATATATATATATAAATTATATATATATTTATAGTTATATATATATATATATATATTGGTTATATATTATATATATATATATATATATATATTATATATAGTATATATATATATACATATATATATATATATGTTGTTATATATATATATATATATATCTTGAACATAATTTTTATTTTTTTTTATATTATTTTTATGATTATATTATATATATCAGATATATATATATATATATATATATATATATATATATATATAGCATATATATATATATATATATATAGTATATATATATATATATATATATATAGAAAGTATATATATATATATATATATATATATCTTTAAGGATAGAGACTGTCTTGTGATGGAAGACTTGAGGTTCAGCTTTCAGACATGTGTAGAGTGTGTGGAGGGAAAAATGAAACTTGCACGAGACATTCTGGAATACGTCAGAAAGCACCTTCGTCTGATCAACCATCACCAGGATTATTAACCAGTAAAACTCCAAAACAGAAAAACAACTAGTAATGTTGACAGAGACTTTTTATATATATATTTTATTTATTTATTTATTTATTATACGATACACCCTTTCCCGCTTGGAGCGGGTAGTGTACATACAGCCTCCCACTCACACCTCCCCTCATCTCGCCCTCACCCACCTCCTCCACCCCACTCTATCCCTCGCCAAAACCCTACCCTCTTCCTCCCTCATCCCTCCCTCCTCCAGCATCTCCTTTATTCCATCCATCCACCTCCTTCTTGGTCTCCCCCTTCCTCTCCTTCCTATCCCCTCCGCCTCCCATACTCTCCTAACCACTCTCTGTTCCTCCATTCTCACCAAATGTCCATACCATCTTAACATTCCTTTCTCCGCTCTTCCCACCAACCCATTCCTCCAATCACATCTCTCCCTCACCACCCTATTCCTAATCCTCTCCCTTCTACTAACCCCACAAACCGCTCTCAACCCCTTCATCTCAAATACTTCCAACTTCTTCCTGGACCTAGCATTCAACCCCCACGTTTCACACCCATACAACACCGCTGGTACACAAATTTTTTCAAACATACTTATCTTAACTTTCTGTGATAAATCCCCCCCTTTCCATACTTCTCTCAGACCACTCAAAGCTCTCATTCCTTCTCCTACTCTGTGTTCTATCTCCTCCTTCATCCCTCCCCCCTTACCCAAATCCATACCTAAATATCTAAACATCTTTACTTCTTCCAAAACTACGCCCCCCACTCGAACCTCTAGCCCCTCCCCCTCCTCTCTTTCCTCCTCCTCAAACACTAACACTTTACTCTTACCAGGATTTATTTTAAGCCCCTTTTGTCCGCACATTCTCTCAAACTCCCTCACCAAATACTCAGACCTTCTGAATTCTTCGCCACTAAGGCAGTATCATCCGCAAACAGTATCATGTTCACTTCCCTTCTAGCATTCCCATTTGTCAATTCCACCCCCCTCCCCTCCCTCACCATTCCTCTACAAACACTCTCCATAAACAAATTGAATAGCCACGGCGACATTCACCCCTGCCTCAGTCCTCTCACCACCCCAAACATCTCACTCTCCCCTCCTAACACTCTCACACACATTCTACTGTTCCTATAAAAGGCCCTAATACCTTTACCTAGTTTACCCCCCACTCCATTTTCCTCCAGTACCCTCCACACCACCCCCTATTTTCCATCTATCATATGTCTAAAAACACCCATACACTTTTTTCCTTCTATACTTTTCTCTCCACAGCATCTTTAGGAACATCTATCCACACACACCTCTACCTCCCTAAATCCTTCCTGGTGAGAGCCTCTTCACCCATTCTTCCTCCGTTAACCCTTCACTCTCTCAATCAGGATTACCATACACTTTCCTACCACACTTAATAGATACTTATAATTCCCACATTCCATCCTATCTCTTTCTTACATAGGGCACCAAACATCCATCTCCCAATCCTAGACTTTCACCACTCCTCCAATATATTATATAATCAGGCCAACCATTCCTCCCCTCTATACCTCATTCCTCCCCAACATTTCCCACCCTTCATCCATACCCAGGATTTCCTTTTTTCCTCTCTTTTATTCAAAAGCCCTCCCCTACCACTTCCTCCATTTGTATTTCATCCTCCTCCCCCTCCCCACCACCCCCCATCTCTCTGTAAAACACCTCTCTTCACTCTACCTCTTTATTTAGGTAATCCACTAAATACTCCCCCATTTTCCTTATCCTTCTCCCCATCCACTTCCATCTTCCTTGATCCTCCCCAACCCCTTTTCTTTCTTCCTTTATTTACTTCTTTCCAGAACATCTTGCTTCCTGATTCGCATCTTCTGTCACCTTTTTACACCACTCATCTTTTGTTCTGCTCCCTCTCCACCGCCCTCTTTTGCTTTCCACTTAACCCTTTTCATTCCCAGCTTTCTCCTATTCCCAACCACATTTCACATAAGCCTCCTTTTTCCTCTTTTTTCACCACCTCCTTCACCTCCTCACTCCACCATTCACTCCCTTTCCTTCTGTTTGCACCCACCCTTTTTACTCCACATACCCCTCTAGCCTCTTCACATACTGCCTCTTTAAATCTCATCCACTCCCCCTCCACCTCCCCAATTCCCGTCCCTCTCACGTTTCTCCACCTATCCTCCATACCTCTCCTAAACTCCCTCTTACACACTGTCTCCTCCAATTTTTCCACCTTTATCACCTCTACTCTCCTCTTTTCTCCCCTTTCCCTAATCGTCACCTCTCCTCCCACCCTTAACCTAGCAACCACCAAATAGTGATCCGATATCCCCCTCCCCGCCCCTCTAAATACATTTACATCTAGTAATCTACCTCTATCCTTCCCATTTACACACACATAATCCAGTACCACCCTCCCCCCCGTTATCTCATCTTCCATGTATACTTATGATTATCACTTTTTTTGAACCATGTATTCCCACTACTTCACTTTAACACACAACTCTATTTCACAGACTCTTTTCCCCATTATCAATATTCTCTCCCCTACCCCCAATGGTCCGATATTCTTCCCACTCTCCTTCCCCCTGTATTCACCTCCCCAGACAAATTTGTCATTCTGAAACTTTCCTCAACACCATCTTCACCATTCCAAAATCTCTCTCTCTCCTCCTCCCTCTTCCATTCTTCAGGAGCAGTGCAGATAAACACTCCATTATTTCTGGGTTTAATATATATATATATATATATATATACATATATATAAATATTATTAATATTAATGTAAGGTTTTCAAGTTTGCAGATGATAGCACCCATACCCTAAGTGAATAATGATAATGTATTTTAAAGATAAGTGAGGAGCTGTGGTCAAGGATGGATGAGCAGGTTCTCATTCCTTCTTCTCTCACAACTAAAACTTATCTCCCTAACCATGGTTCGATCAGCACCTCCCTGGCCATTCATGCAGACAGTGTATCAGTGAATGTTCTCCCATTTCCACTTCACTTTTTCATTCAGCTAGAACGTTGTAGGATACTAGCATTATGTTGACTTTCATCAAACGAGTGCGCTAACCTTCCAGCCTTGATAACAGTCTTTCATTTCTGCATCATCGAACATCTCAGCAACTTCATATCCTGTCTTTACCTCCTCTTCCATTCGATCTGATGATTCTGTTGCTAATTCTAAAACTGAAAAGGCAATCTCTTCGGCCTCCTATTTCCTCTAACTCAACCCTGACGATTCATGCTTTCCTCACTAATTCTCTCTCAGGTGTCCTATGCCTTTGCCTGAGATTATATTTGATCGGGTGCTTGGCCCCTGAATTCCATATGAACGTTAGAAGACGGTGGCCTGATGGCATTCCTTCCGAGCGAGGAGTGTAAGCCTGTGCTATCCTGCCTCACCCACCATACTTGTCTCAATACGATTTTCTCGTAAGGAGTGCTGAATATGTTCATCTTATTCTGATGCTGACAACTATACGCCGTTCTATAGCTTTCACTTGAATTTATCTAAGATCTTTGAACCCTTTCAACTCTCACTTAGACCATCAGAAATTTCATCTGATCGTTGCAATGTGGCTTTTATGCCGAGGTCTACTTCGGCGATATATTTTCCTATCTAACCGATTTATGGTTTTCTGCCCTTAGGAGACTTGCGTAGTGGCGCTTGACATACCCAAAGCTTGACTGAGTATGGCACGTGTCATCGTTTCCGTTTCTCCTTTACTCTTTCTTTGCATTTTTATTTACAGAACGTAGTGTTTCACGATAAATGCGAAACGGTTAAACACCTCCCAATCTGAATTGAACAGTGGCTACTG
>JABUQX010148239.1:7500-20000 GCA_015478945.1 Trachelipus rathkii | reverse complement strand
TTCCTTCATCTCGCCCCCACCCACCTCCTCCATTCCATTCTATCTCTCGCCAACACCCTACCTTCCTCCACCCTCATCCCTCTCTCTTCCAGCATTTCCTTTATTCCATCCATCCATCTTCTTCTTGGTCTCCCCCTTCCTCTCCTTCCTATCCCCTCCGCCTCCCAAACTCTCCTAACCACCCTCTGTTCCTCCATTCTCTCCAGGTGTCCAAACCATCTTAACATTCCCTTCTCCGCTCTTCTCACCAAACCATTCTTCCAATCACATCTCTCTCTTATCACCCTATTCCTAATCCTCTCTCTTTTACTAACCCCACACACCGCTCTCAACCCTTTCATCTCAAACACTTCCAACTTCTTCTTGGACCTAGCATTCAACCCCCATGTTTCACACCCATATAGTACCGCTGGAACACAAATTTTTTCAAACATACTTATCTTAAGTTTAAGTGATAAATCCCCCTCTTTCCATAATTCCCTCAGACCACTCAATGCTCTCGTTCCCTCTCCTACTCTGTGATCTATCTCTTCCTTCATCCCTCCTTCCTTACCCAAATCCATCCCTAAATATCTGAAAACCTTTACTTCTTCTAAAACTACACCTCCTACTCTAATCCCTAACCCCATCCCCTCATCTGTTTCCTCCTCCTCAAACACTAACACTTTACTCTTACCTGGATTTATCTTAAGACCCTTTTGCCCACACACTCTCTCAAACTCCTTCACCAAATACTTCAGACCTTCTGAATTCTTCGCCACTAAGGCAGTATCATCCGCAAACAGTATCATGTTCACTTCCCATCTATCACCCCTATCCATCAATTCCACCCCTCTCCCCTCCCTCATCATTCCTCTACAGACACTCTCCATAAATAAATTGAAAAGCCACGGTGACATTACACATCCCTGTCTCAACCCTCTCTCAACTCCAAACATCTCAATCTCTCCTAGAGAGATTCTACTATTCCTATAAAAGGCCCTAATACCTTTACCTAATTTACCCCCTATTCCAAATTCTTCCAGCACCCTCCATAATTCCCCCCTCTTCACTCTATCATATGCTTTCTCCAGATCTAAAAAACACCCATACATTTTCCCTTTCTTTTCTATACCTTTCTCCACAAGCATCTTCATTGTGAATACTTGATCCACACACCCCCTTCCCACCCTAAATCCTCCTTGTTCTTCCCCCATACTCTCTTCCGTTAAGTCTCTCACCCTCTCAATTAGTATTCTCCCATACACTTTCCCTACTACACTCAAAAGACAAATGCCTCTATAATTACCACACTCCATCCTATCCCCTTTCCCTTTATAAAGGGGAACCAAACAACCATCCTCCCAATCCTGTGGAACTACTCCCTTCCTCCAACATAAATTATATAACCTATAAAGCCATTCCTCCACCCCTCTGCCTCCCATCTGTAACATTTCCATACTCACACCATCTAGACCTGTGGACTTTCCTTTTTTTCCTTTAGTTAACGCCCTAATAATTTCTTCCATTTGTATTTCCATATCCCCTTCCTGCCCCACTTCCCCCCCCATCCTCACCTCTTGTAAATCCTCCTCATCTCTCCCACCCATTTCATTCAATAATCCTCTAAAATATTCTCCCCATCTTTTCCTCAAGCTATCCTCCCCTCCTATCCATTCCCCTTCCCCTCCCTTAACCCCCTCTCCTAACCCCTCCATCTTCTTCCTTTTTTTATTTACTTCTTTCCAGAATAACTTGCTCCCTGTTTCAAAATTTTCTGTCACTTTTCTACACCATTCATTATTTGCATTTCTCTTCGCCCTCTCCACCGCCCTCTTTGCTTCCACTCTAACCCTTCTATATTCCTCCCAGCTTTCCCTTCTCCTATTCCCCAACCATTTCACATAGACCTCTTTTTTCTTTTTCACCAACTCTTTCACCTCCTCACTCCACCATTCACTTCCCTTCCTTCTACTTGCTCCCACCTTTTTTACTCCACATATCCTTCTGGCCTCTTCACAAATTGTCTCTTTAAATCTCTTCCACTCCTCCTCCACTTCCCTAATTTCCGTCCCACTCACGTCCCCCCACCTATCTTCCATTCCCCTCCTAAACTCCCTCTTACACATTGTCTCATCTAATTTTTCCACCTTTATGACTTCTATTCTCCTCTTTTTTTCTCTTTCTCTAACCGTTACCTCTCCCCCCACCCTTAACCTAGCAACCACCAAATAGTGATCAGATAACCCCCTACCTGCCCCTCTGAATACATTTACATCTAGTAATCTGCCTCTATCCTTTCTATTTATACACACATAATCCAATATCGCCCTCCCCCCCGTTATCTCACTCTTCCATGTATACTTATGATTTTCACTTTTCTTGAACCAAGTATTCCCAATTATCATTCTTCTATCAACACACAACTCTAACAGACTTTCTCCATTATCATTCCTTTCCCCTACCCCAAATGGACCTATAATTCTCCCCATCTCCTCTCTTCCCACTCCTGCATTCAAATCTCCTAATAAACAAATTTTATCATTTATCCCGAAACTTTCCCAACATTCATTCAACTCACTCCAAAATCTTTCTCTCTCCTCCTCCCTCGCTCCATTTACTGGTGCATACGCGCATATAAAAACCCACATTTCCCCCCCAAATTTCACTTTAACCCACATTATTCTTGAATTCACCTATTTGCACACTTTTACCTTATCCCACACCTCTTTCCTCATAACTATTCCTACCCCTTCCCTCGCCCTCACTCTCTCGTTCACCCCCGAAATCATACCCTTAAATTTTCCAAAGTCCATCTCCTTCTATCCTTTCAGCTTTGTTTCTGTCAACCCTAGCACATCCAACCTTTTTTCTTCGAACATTAACCCCACTTCTTCCCTTTTCAGATCCTCATTTATCCCTCTCACATTCATACAACCCACTCTAATCTAATCTCTTTTACCCATCCTATCTCTTTATATATATATATATATATATATATATATATATATATATATATATATATATATATATATATATATATATATATATATATATAGTATTAGCCTCTAGAAGAGCCACAATCCATATCTCAAAAACTACAATACTACAGGGAAAAGGAATACATTGTTGGAATCCTTGCAACATTTTACAGAGGAAACTGTGGAAAAATAAAAAAATAAAAAAAATAAAAATCATCTCATAAACTACAATAGTTACAAAAGAATATTTTTAATCCTAAAATTTTAAGAAAATAAATAAAATAAAATAAAAATAAACATAAAATTGCTCATTTTTTTGGGAGAGCTCGAGTTTGAGGAATTTCAGATAGAGTGATACATATATATATATATATATATATATATATATATATATATATATATATATATATATATATATATGTATATATATATATATATATATATATATATATATATATATATATATATATATATATATTATTTAAAAGGTATATACTGTGACAATGTAGGGGCCTGAAAAGGCCGAGAGACCCCTGACTCTTTTAGTTAAAAATTACTGAAAGTCATTTTTTGATTTGACCAGCATGTATAAAGTCTCACCAGGCTTTCAACGTGCTTCACTCTACTATACTAATTTTTTATTATTCTTAACTAAAGTTTCACTCAGATTCTGCAATATATCTTTTCCAGGTATTGTAGGTTTTGGATATGATTTCTTTTATATTTTCCGCACTAAAATTAAAAATTACATACCAGCAATGTATTCCTCTTCCAGCTGTTGTAGTTTTTGAGATATGGATTGTGGCTCTTCTAGAGGCTGACTATTATATATATATATATATATATATATATATATATATATATATATATATATATATATATATATATGTATATATATCCACTATATCATTTTCTTTTTCTTTCATATTCATTTTTCATATTTTCACAAAAACAACGATTAACACTACCATCTGCCACCTATGTGGTTATAATTTAAGGATCAACTTCACTTCTCAAGTTATTGCCTCAGTATAACTCCTCTCTCTCTCTCTCTCTCTCTCTCTCTCTCTCTCTCTCTCTCTCTCTCTCTCTCTCTCTCTCTCTCTCTCTCTCTCTCTCTCTCTCTCTCTCTCTCTCTCTCTCTCTATATATATATATATATATATATATATATATATATATATATATATATATATATATATATATATATATATATATATATATATATATAATAATATTTTTTTTTTTTTTTTTTTTTTTAAAATTTTTTAAAACTTTGAGAGTAGAGGCTTTGTCGAAATCTTCAAAATAGACAAAATAAGAATAAGGTTTCTTTTACGTTGCCATGACAACCAGTGTTTTGAAAGCATTATAATTATGCTTTCTTGGAGGCACAAATCGAAATTCCTCCAGTCAATGATCCTTATGAAAAATAATGTTTCGCAAGAGAATAAATGATCTTAATGTAAAATTAGCGTTCTTGTATAACATTTTAAACATTATTTTAATAGTAATAAATAGTAATTTGAATAATTTTATTACATTAGTTTCTTTTGTTTTTTTTTTTTATTTCAAATATATTTTTTATATATATATATATATATATATATATATATATATATATATATATATATATATATATATATATATATATATATATATATATATATATATATATATATATATATATATATATATATATATATATAGATAGATACATATATATATATATATATATATATATATATATATATATATATATATATATATATATATATATATATATATATATATATATATATATATTGAGAAAGGTTTTGGTATTTTTAAACATTGTATCTGACATGAAAAGGATTGTCTTTACAGCCTTGATCTGACAGTAAATTGATGGCAATATATATATATATATATATATATATATATATATATATATATATATATGTTTTTTTTATTATATATATATTTATATATATATATATATATATATATATATATATATATATATATGTATATATATATATATATATATATATATATATATATATATATATATATATATATATATATATATATATATATATATATATATATATATATATATTTTTTTATATATATATATATATATATATATATATATATATATATATATATATATATATATATATATATATATATATATATATATATATATATATATATATATATATAATTATATATATATATATATATATATATATATATATATATATATATATATATATATATATATATATATATATATATATATATATATATATATATATGTGCCTCTTCGATAATATTTAAGTATTTTAAGGACTATTTTACCCCTACCACATTATATATTCAAGTTGAATTACTTGTCCTGAAATTGGACTATTTTTACCCTACTTTCATGTAAATATTTAATGTAAATTTTGGAATGTATTTATACTATATATATTTATGTGTATGTATTTTAACTTTATTTAAATGTATATATTTGTTTTCTTGGATTCCTTAACTGATGTGTGAATATTGTCTTTGAATTGAAAACATAAGGAAATATTCTGTATGGATTAGTATGTCCGTCAGTGAACATAATGGTTAAAATCCCTAAGTTTGAAAGTTTATCCTTTTTTTATATATTATCCTAAGCATACTTGTGTTGGAATTTTTTGACCATATTTAGCGATGTTTTGGATGTACACGTTCCTAAAATTGTTGAAAACTATCGACCAATATAGATTAAGAAAATGTTCATAAACTTATTTATAAACTTTTATCATATTTTTTTAATGAATATACATATATATATATATATATATATATATATATATATAGTATATATATATATATATATATATATATATATATATATATATATATAAATATATATATATATATATATATATATATATATATATATATATATATATATATATATATATATATATATATATATATATATATATATATATATATATATATATATATATATATAAATATATATGTATATATATATATATATATATATATATATATATATATATATATATATATATATATATATATATATATATATATATATATATATATATATATATAAATATATATATATATATATATATATATATATATATATATATATATATATATATATATATATATATATATATATATATATATATATATATATGTCATTATATATATTAGATAACCATTTGATATTCATAGGGGTGTTAACACAGAACCTCGTTGCCATGAAGATATTTTAACAATAAGTTCATAAAAAAATTTAAACACTTTATCTTTTTCCTATTTTAATAGGCTTGATAACCATTCAACAATAATCATGAATTACTTTTAAAAAAGTTTTAGAATAATACGGAGGTATTACACATGACTTATTAAACCAAACTTAACGAATGGTAGGTTTTAATCAATGTAAATACAATACATTTACTAGTATTATTCATATGTGTGTATATACATGCAGGGGCCCTCTCTAACTGCTAGGCAAACTAGGCAACATTAGGGCGGCAGGAATATGAGGGCGTCCTAGGTGGCTGAACGCGGCTGACAACGACAGCAAAAACGAAAAAATATGTATATATATATATATATATATATATATATATATATATATATATATATATATATATATATATATATATATATATATATATATATATATATATATATATATATATATATATATATATATATATATATAATTTTACATACGCTTTAGGTGTTTTTTTTTTACCTAGGGCGGAATGAATGGTTAAGAGGGCCCTGTATACATGTGCCTTCAGGAATTCTTTCATGGACTATTATTATACTGTAAACAAATCACAGATGACTTAAATCAGGTCTACAAATATAGAAGTATACATGAAACTACCTCTATACTGGCTGGTTCCCACAATACTAATTATTTTTCTACCTATTATTGCTTTGAAAAAGTTTACTGATTGGTGTGTGTTCTATAAAATGTTTTTTGAATACTGGAAAATATAAACATATGATGATTCCTCTACAACATGTATTATATTATATTATATTATATTATATTATATTATATTATAATATATTAGTATTATATTATATTATATTATATTATTATATTATATTATATTATATTTTGAGTGTTTAATTTACGTCAGACTGATAAATCTTTTCATTTCTTAAAAATGAAAATCAACATCAACTTATTGGGCACTGTATTGTAACAACGTTTTATCAAAAGGTTATAAACATCCAAATTAAGATTGAAGAAATATATATATATATATATATATATATATATATATATATATATATATATATATATATATATATATATATATATATATATATATATAAATATATATATATATATATATATATATATATATATATATATATATATATATATATATATATATATATATATATATATATATATATAGTATATATATATATATATATATATATATATATATATATATATATATAGTATATATATATATATATATATATATATATATATATATATATATATATATATATATATACTCTGTGTATATATATATATATATATTTAAATATATATTTATATATATATAGACATATATATATATATATATATATATATATATATATATATATATATATATATATATATATATATGTATATATATATATATATATATATATATATATATATATATATATATATATATATATATATATATATATATATATATATATATATTTATAAAAGCGCTTTGAATATTTTTTGTGATATTTATAATCAAATAATCTTTTTAAAATCAGACTTGCATAAGCTAAATAGGTCATTAAACGTGTTTAAAAATGAAATATGTTTTCATTTTGTTTCTAAACGCAAATACAATACAAGATATATTAATGATATAGTTTTCTTTCTCATATGCCGTTTCCATTGTATCTTTTATTGTATTGTATCCATTGTATCTTTTCCAAAGTATCTTTTTGTATCAAATATCTGCAAATTGTGAAATGTATCCCATTACCTTTGGATATAAGAAATGAGTAACCAAATTTAGCTTTAAACTAAAGTATAAAGGTATGCCTGTAAGTAATTATATATATATATATATATATATATATATATATATATATATATATATATATATATATATATATATATATATATATATATATATTTTATATATATATATAAATATATATATATATATATATAAAAATATATATATATATATATATATATATATATATATATATATATATATATATATATATATAGGCAAAACTAAGCAAAACATTAAATTAAATAGTAACGAAGTCCATTCAAAATTAAATGTTATAAAAATAATAACAATCTTACATTTTAATTAAATTACTTAAAATATATATATATATATATATATATATATATATATATATATATATATATATATATATATATATATATATATATATATATATATATATATATATATATATATATATATATATATATAGAGAGAGAGAGAGAGAGAGAGAGAGAGAGAGAGAGAGAGAGAGAGAGAGAGAGAGAATATATATATATTTTCAACCAACTTCCGATCTCTTCCATTAAAAGGTAAATGAATTTTAAATTAAAAAAATATATGATAATATATTATTATTATTGAAATGTAAAAATTTACAGTCAAAGAATTTCAAAACTAATATTATGAATATTTTGTTTTTACTTTTTATTAAACTTTGCACAAGAAAGAAAACCTAAAACTAGTAAATACTAATGTTTTACTTTAAGTTTTTCATCACTAGCAGAAACCACTAATAATAATAAATTATTTTAAGAAAACAAATAATTTTTTTAATTTCAAAAAGTTACAAATTTTTATATTTTTATAAAAATGGAAGCTTTTAAATCTTTGAGGTTTTTAAATACTACTGACGTGTTTCAAGTTTTTTTTTTAATCAAGAAATATTATTGATACATGATATTACATTAAAAATAAAGTCCACAATGTAAATACTTATTAAACAGTATACGGATCATATATCAGATTAATTATCATTATCTTATAAGTGAAACACACTAAAGAAAACTTTTCAAATTTTGAGATTTTCTGATATTTATCAATTTTTGAGATTTTTAGAAAATTTTAAAATTTTAGGAGTTTCAGATAATTTTAAAATTTTGAGATTTTCAGTTTTTTAAGACCAAAATAATGTGATCTTCAAACTGGTGAAGTAAACTTGGTTGTATTTATAAAAATATTACTTAATTTCACATTAAGAAACATATTAAGTTGTTTTTTAACATCGTGGGTCAATTTTTTTTTTTTTTAATTAAATAAGTTAAGTTTTACTTATGTAAAGGGGACAATATTCTCTTATCTAAACATTAGAAAAAACAAGAACCAAGCTGTTAGATCTAAATCTAAACAACAACTCAGTTAATCAAACAATTCCTAAGAACTTGGACTGAAAACATATTTTCTTGTCAGTCATCAAAGCAAATAAAAAAATAAAAAAAAGACTAAAGGAAAAATCTGAGAGAACAGTTTTAATTTTTAGGTTAGAACTCGTCTTTAAACTGAACTTACAGTTGAGGTTAAAACTATCATAAGATATTTGAAATGTTTGAGCTACAGTTATCTTCAGGGAACGATTTAGTTGTTTATATATATATATATATATATATATATATATATATATATATATATATATATATATATAGCATATATATATATATATATATATATATTTATATGAATATATTTTTATTTATATATATATATATATATATATATATATATATATATATATATATATATATATATATATATATATATATATATATATATATATGTATATATATATATATATATATATATATATATATATATATATATATATATATATATATATATATATATATATATATATATATATATATATATATATATATATATTTATTTATATATATATTTATATATATATATATATATATATATATATATATATATATATATATATATATATATATATATATATATATATATATATATATATATTCTAACAAGATAGACAATAAAGCCGTTAATGCACGAAAGTTTTGAGATGTTTTGGAATATAAAGATGTAGCATTAATTGAATGTAGCTAAAATATATCTCCAATTCCGTATCAAATCCGGATATACTTTAAGTACATGCATACCCTCTAAACTATCCAAAAGAAGAAGACCTTTGCATTCATAGATTTCTCAAAGTAAGCGCACCGTATGCCTCGGTAACATACGACCATGAGCTAAAATAAAACTCCTATTATCATTATCAAAGCGTAAATTATAATTATTAATATACTAACAAAATGACTCATGTTCAAATGCAATTAAGAACTGTTACTTTTTTTTTCCATTGCATCAGATGAGCAACAACTTTATGGTTCTAATTTTAAAGATAATATATATATATATATATATATATATATATATATATATATATATATATAAGAAAGAAAGAGTATATATATATATATCAAAAAATATTTTTAACATTTATATATATATATATATATATATATATATATATATATATATATATATATATATATATATATATATATATATATATATATATATATATATATATATATATATATATATATATATATATATATATATATATATATATATATATTCTCAGAGTCAGAAAAATTTCCTTGAAGATATATATAAATTATTCTTGCTCTTTAGCAGCATAAAATGATTATAGCTATAATAAATATTAAATGAAGAGAGTTATGTTAGTCTTCTCTCCTGTAGAATTGAAAAAATATATTTTGAGCTTTTTTAAAGTTGAGAAATATCTTTCTGATTATTCCTCTCTCTCTCTCTCTCCTCTCTGAAATGACTTTTAACGAGGTTTGGTAATTATGGATCTATGGTTCAGAAACTTGCGTTCAAACTGGTTTTGAAAATCATCAAGAAAAGGAATTTGCAATTGTTTAATCTCTTCTCTTTTACATTGATTTTGTTGAGTTGCATTCCCGTATCTTCATTAGTAGAAAGCAGAAGATCTGTTGCAGCTTCCAATCTGGACTAGTCCAAATGGACAATAGGAAAATTGGTCGGCAGGAAAAAAAAAGAGTCCACACAATATCAAAAAAATTTCCTGTACAGTCCCCCGCAGGTTATGTTATGTTATGTTAACCTAGGTTATGTTAGGTTATTTTAGGTTAGGTTAGGTTAGGTTAGGTTATGTTAGGTTATTTTAGGTTAGGTTAGGTTAGGTTAGGTTAGGTTAGGTTAGGTTAGGTTAGGTTAGGTTAGGTTAGGTTAGGTTAGGTTAGGTTAAGTTAGGTTTGTTGGATTCGTTAGAGAAACTAAATAACCAGATTTTTTTTTTTTAAACATCGAATTATTTTCCTGTCAAACCATCCAAAATGCTGGAAAATTTTTCATTGATGTTTGTGCGAAAATCTTTCAAACAGCATCATATTTTCGATGATTAAAAGCATTTGCTGTCTACAGATGGAAGTTACGGTGAAGGAGAATAAAGTTGAAACATAATTAAGCTTATAACCTATTCGTTCGTGATTACAGATTTCAAAAGATTTGAGATTTTGAAAAGATTTGGCACAAGTTTAAATTAGGAGGCGTTTTTCAAATCAATTGAAAATGCCCTATTTAGGTTGTTAAGTTAAGTTAAGTTAAGTTAAGTTAAGTTAAGTTAAGTTAAGTTAAGTTAAGTTAAGAAAATCTACATTTCACCATTAAAATTATTAAATTTTTATATTTTACGCGATCATAAATTTACGCCTCTTCATTTAGACTTGTACCGAAGATTATATCTCAAATTTTTCTAAATCTTCGACATTTACTTATATAACTTCTCTAAACCATAACAATCCATTGTTACTTTCCACCCATCAATTGTTACTTTCCACCCATCCATTGTTACTTTCCACCCATTCATTGTTACTTTCCACCCATCCATTGTTACTTTCCACCCATTCATTGTTACTTTCCATCCAACTGATATCGCATTCCATTTTAGTTTTGTCCAATTTGTCTTTTAGAAAGTCTTCCTATTTTTTTCTTCAAATTAAATAATTATATTCCTTGGTGACCGAAAATAGTACCCAGTTGTATTTACTATTCCAACAAGTTTCTAATATGCTGTACTCCACATGAGTATGAACAACAATGAACATATATATACAATGCCGCTGAATATTTTCAACAACTTGATCACATAAAACTTTTCTTCATTCATGCTTCACCATTATATCTTTTGTCCAATCAGAGGGTCACTATTTATTTCAACCTTCGAAGTATTGCCTTCGCTAGATATTCTCCTTTTGTGCTTTCAACAGCCATCAGATACACTTTCCTCATTTCAGTTAATAATATAATCATAATTTCCTTTGATTATTATTTTTATTATTCTAATAAATTAAAATTTAGACTCGCGCCATAATTTTTTTGCATAGTTTAAATAATTTATGGGGGGTTCAGACCCTTCAACCCTCTGTCTAAGGCTTTATATATATATATA
>JABUQX010148238.1:15000-16155 GCA_015478945.1 Trachelipus rathkii | reverse complement strand
ATATATATATATATATATATATATATATATATTTATTTATATATATATATATATATATAATTATATATATATATATATATATATATATATATATATATATATATATATATATATATATATATATATATATATATATATATATATATATATATATTTTACAGCTGTCACCACCACTCACGGGCAGAGCCCTATTCAGGGAGGGGGTGTTGCACGCCAAAATTTCATCTGCTAGCGCAAATTACGCAGATGAGCACAGACGCAGGCTTTAAAGTGAGGGAGATTAAATTCAGCAGAAAACACAGAAGATGGAAGAGAATTCCACAAAACAGAGGTGGCAGGAAAGAAGGAAGCACCGCAGCAACTAAGCTGTGAGTTGCCAAATCTACACAAAACTCGTGCAATAAGACACAGCATCCCTTGTGCTACGAAGGTGTCGTAAAGGTGGTGGTACGAGCATGATAGGTAAGTTCCCTCGAACACCTGCCGCTGCGGTACCTATAGAAAAGAGATAAAGTACCAACATCGTGCCGCAAAGATAGACGCCTGCGGAACTGGAGTACAGAACAGTTTTGGCCCTTTGACCCTATCCAAAAGCCGGGTGAAACCAGAGCTACCCCAGATATGAGAACAGTACTCCATACAAGGGCGGATGAGACCCTTGTATAGCTGGAGTAACTGAGAAGAGGAAAAAAAGTCTCGCAGTTTAAACAGAACTCCCAGTTTCTATGAGGCCGCCCTAGCAACCGTTGTGATGTGAGGTTTCCAAGACATTTTTTTGTTTATGTTAAGGCGAAGGATGTTTATATTGTCAACAGGAGAGACGAGAGAACCGTCGAAAGATATAGGAAAGTTAGAAGGGGTTTTAGAGAGGGAGATTTGTAGAAGTTGAGTTTTTAAAAAATTGAATTTCACAAGGTTGAGACGACCCCAATCGGAAATTCTATCCAGATCAGCGAGAATAGAATCGGAAAGGTTAAGACGAGAGGCAATTCTAGAAGTAAAAGAAGGAGTAGAATTGAAATGAGTTGAAGAGTGAAGGGTCGAGTCATCGGCATATGAGTGGATAGAGTTAGATGTGCAGGTGAGAAGATCATTAATGAAAAGTAAGAATAAAGTAGGAGAAAGACCGAACCCTGAGGAACACCACTATTGACA